>JADDOH010006918.1:0-27558 GCA_016648135.1 Agrypnia vestita | reverse complement strand
TTCCTAATTAAATTGAAAAAAATCAGTTGCTAATCATCGACCCAATCATATATACAATAAGAATGAATGATTGGTAGCAGAAAATGCCCATGGTTCCTAATTAAATTGAAAAAAATCAGTTGCTAATCATCGACCCAATCATATATACAATAAGAATGAATGATTGGTAGCAGAAAATGCCCATGGTTCCTAATTAAATTGAAAAAAATCAGTTGCTAATCATCGACCCAATCATATATACAATAAGAATGAATGATTGGTAGCAGAAAATGCCCATGGTTCCTAATTAAATTGAAAAAAATCAGTTGCTAATCATCGACCCAATCATATATACAATAAGATTGAATGATTGGTAGCAGAAAATGCCCATGGTTCCTAATTAAATTGAAAAAAATCAGTTGCTAATCATCGACCCAATCATATATACAATAAGAATGAATGATTGGTAGCAGAAAATGCCCATGGTTCCTAATTAAATTGCAAAAAATCAGTTGCTAATCATCGACCCAATCATATATACAATAAGAATGAATGATTGGTAGCAGAAAATGCCCATGGTTCCTAATTAAATTGAAAAAAATCAGTTGCTAATCATCGACCCAATCATATATACAATAAGAATGAATGATTGGTAGCAGAAAATGCCCATGGTTCCTAATTAAATTGAAAAAAATCAGTTACCAATCACCCATACAATCAGACACAAATCTCAAGTAACGGTTATTGTGCAACCGGTTAAAAATACCATTATTAAATGTAAGTTATGTGCCACGTACACTTATACTATATTTTAAAATATAATACTATATCATACATGTATACATTAAAAATATAATACAATATCATACATATAAAAAAGTAACCCATAAAAACCAAGTTTTTTTAATACTCCCTTTCTCATTTTCGGGTTTCGTGTCTACCATATGCGTCGGAATCTCCGTACAACTTACTGTATTGTATGCAAAAACCATTAAAAATTTGAAAAATCCAAAATTATACTATAATTATTAATTTTTTGTAACGAAAATTTGATAGATCTTTTTGATCATCGCCAAGAGTCTGCTTGCAAAGTTTCAGCTCAATTCGATCACGGGATAAGGGTTAAAAATCGATCCAAAGTTTTTTGCCAGACAAGCAATCAATCAATCAGACGCCACGAGTTAATATAAAGGGAGTAAAAATATAATACTATATCACAGCAGTTTTCCTGCCACCATGACTCACAGAAGAAACATTATATTTAGTCTTCTGATGATGGATATTTATGCTTCTCATTGCATTATTATTTTCACTGTCCACACAGCCTACTTTGCGGCAGCTCAAAGAATGCTTGTATAGCATACTCGACTTTATCTCAAACTTCACTCCATATGTGTACTTACAAATATGTACTCCATCTACAACTCTGGTAAATGATTCTAACAAAAAATTAATTCATAAATACCTATAGTGTATATTATTAACAGATATAACAGGAACCTGGCGGCCGATCATGGAGCTAAGAGGAAGTGGCTTGCTTAGTCTTCCAAATGGAACCCTCGTCTTGGAACTGGTGACTATAGGAGATGGTGGCTTCTATTCTTGTAGAGTGGAAAATGGAGTTGGTCAACCACTAAGCAAAGAAATCTTCATAACTGTAAACAGTAAGTATAGTACGCCAATATCTAATGTGTACATTACCTGATGGTTAGCTGTATCCTGAAAATATCAAGATTGTTATTGTGTTATGGTGATTGTTACCTCAACACTAAAAAATAGAGAAATATCAAATGTGAATATTTCTATCACTGTGACGAAGATATTGGCTTTAATTTAATATTTGACCTCTTTGGATGAAGAAGTTAGTAGACATAATATGTGAACTTTTAAAATAGTATTATTACTTATATAATATTCATCGAAAACTTATATTTTAGACAAATTGCAATGACTGGTTTGCGTGATGGTATAAATATCGCTTTGGCATCAAATAAACAGGTATTTTTTTAAGAACATCCAGACGTTTTGGAGGTCCGACATTAAAATCCACATATATGGAACAAAATATTAATGTATCTATTGGAAGATTCACGACTACCTTCCAAAGATCTTATCTAAAATTGGAAAAGTCATAGATGTACATTATTTGAGTGATTACACAGGCATTAAGTTTATCTTCTCCATCATATTCACACTTCTGCCAACCGTCGCGGCGGAAGGACGTACTGTAATAGGATGACTTGCAACGCATGCAATGTTATAATTAATGAGTGTCTCGCATTTATGCAAAACAAAGCGGACACTCTAGACGAAGTATCGATCACACAATTGTGCACTTCCACCTTCTCGGAGGAGGAAATAAAGCTGGCTAAAACCGTATTGTTCGACAAACTTCCGGACAAACGCACCCTGCGGAAAGGAGATGGTAAGACCGGCCGCGATCTCCAGGACATCCTGAGGGCCCTGAAGGAGACAGATCCTGACAAGTTGCCCGTGTTCGTCGCGAGACAGTTACACAAATTGCCGCCCGTTAACTTTGATAGTGTGGATATCTCCCGCCTGTTAAAAGATCTTAACGCCATGAAGTCTGAAATACGGCAAATTAAAAACGATCTAAAGGAGTCATCGAGCACAAACACTGCTGAAATTATGCAAGAACTTTGTCAACTACGCGATCAAATTAAAGAAATGAATGAGCGCAAGATATCTCCAAATCCGATAAAGCAAAGCGGTGACAGAAATGACAGAAATGTGGGTAATCCTCAAACTTCTGAAAATGTAAACAACACTCATACTCCTGCATCGCCGGTATCGTATGGAGACGCTTGCAAAAATAAGACACATACACCGACACCGCTAATTAACACTACGAATGCACAATGCACTCGGAGGAACGATACACGAATCACCCATACTAATACTCACAGCGCACGCGCAGTGAGCAATGGCATTAATCCGAATAAACAGGGTGCACGCATGCAGGAGTCGCGATCGACCACTATCAACGAGAGTGAGTTCAAACTCGTAACGTATAAGAAGATAAAAAATCGTAATCTAAGAGGCAAAGCGGAGTCAGCGGCATTAAAACCCGCTGACATAATTGCATCTGTTTATGTATCAAGGTTTGCCGTTGACACGACAGAGGATGACATAATCAGCTACTTAAAAGACAAGGGTCTAGATGGGGCAACGGTGGAAAAAATAAAACCATTCCACATAACTCCATTCAACTCATTTAAAATTGCGGTTAAAGCAAGTCTAGTAAAGAACTTTCTAGTGGAGGAACTGTGGCCGGAGGGAATTGTTTTCCGAAGATTCAAAGAATCACGCATACCCAACCTTAACCAAAATGCAAACTAAAAATCTAAAGATCATCTCAGTGAACTGTAGATCTGTCCGCAGTTCGGAAAAATTCACATATGACCTGTGTGACTCACATGACGTTGTCTTAATTCAGGAAACGTGGCTACTCCCTACGGACATAGAATTCCTATCTTATATACATCCCGATTTCAACAGCTTGGGTACCTCTGCCGTCAATACATCCATGGGTCCGATGCTCGGCAGGCCGCACGGAGGAGTGGGGGTGCTGTATAGACAAAGTCTCAGGGCTGCCACTATCCCATTGAATAGCTGTCGAATGGCGGGTATTGAAGTGAAACTAACTTCAGAAACATTGTGCATCTTCACCTTGTACATGCCAACTTGCACTGCAGATCATTTCGAGGAATATGCCAACTGTCTCGCCACCTTGCAAGCAATTATCGACGAAAAGGATTACACCAACTCCATCATTATCGGAGATTTCAACGCAAATCCCGACTCTCTCTTCGGAACAGAACTGAAATCTTTTTGTCAAGAGTACGAGTATATATGTGCCGATACCGAAATATTACCAGAAGACTCTTATACGTATATCAGCGACGCGCATCATACAACCAGATGGTTAGACCATTGTCTAGTGACAAAAAATTTATTCAAGCAGATATTAGATATGAAAATACACTACGACGTAGACTGGACAGATCATCGGCCTCTCGAGTTGATCCTACAGACGGACGGAATACCAACAACCGAAGTACTTACAAGCAAGAAAACTGACCGAGCAATATGGAAACCAAAAGGTGCATGCGATATCAAAAGGTATAACACTGCTTCACAAGTATTACTACAAATGATTCAAGAAGAGGCTATATGGAATGAGAGAAGCGACAACCCTGCAAGTGCGAATACTGACGCGCTCTACACACGAATAGTAGACGCACTTCGAAATGCCGCGATCTCAACATTTGACAATCGTAAACATAGCTCGAAACGATATAAACAAATATGCGGATGGAATGATTTTGTTGCACAAAAATATGCGGAATCCAGATACGCGATGTTGATTTGGATCGAAAATGGCAGACCACTCGTAGGCCCCATCGCAGAGGAAAGAAAATTAAAGCGTGCAGCGTTTAAACTGGCCCTGAAAAAATGTCAGAAGGAAGCAGAGCAAATACAGATGGATAAAATAGCTAGGGACCTAGATAATCGTGACTTCAGACAGTTTTGGAATAAATCGAATAAAAATTGCAATATGCGGTGTAAAATTCCAAGTAACATAAATGGAGAAACGAATCCCAAAGCAATCGCAAACATTTTCGCAGACCATTTTACCACCCTAACTCCGACCTCTCTGATCTCCTCGAGTGGACCGCCAATTAATCCAACAACAACTGAAGGTAATGGACTTTCAATTACTGTGAACATGGTCAATACCGCCCTGAGACATATGAAAGCTGGTAAATCGGCAGGCCACGACGGACTAAGCATTGAACACGTCAAACACGCGGGAGGACCAATTTTACAGCTCCTGGCGAGGTTGTTTACTGGCATTATAAAGAATGGGCAATTACCGAGTAATATGACGAGGACCATAATTACACCCATTCTTAAATCCAAATTATCGGACTCAACCTCCCACGAGAGCTACAGACCAATCTCGATTGCCACAACCATCGCGAGATTATTCGAACGCGTGCTGCTAGATCAGGTCGAATCCAGCATGGAAACTAACGACAACCAGATGGGTTTCAAAAAACAGACCTCTACCGACGCTGCAATATTTACTGTAAAACGGACACTGGAGTACTACAGAAACAAAAAGACGACTTCATACGCATGTTTCCTAGACTTGAGCAAGGCTTTCGACAGAGTTTCTCACCCTTTACTTTGGGCAAAACTCAGGGAAAGAGGCATACCATCGGAGGTAATACGTATCCTTGACTCGTGGCACAAACAACAGGAAAACCAAGTAAAGTGGAGAGACAGTCTTTCCGAACCTGTTCACATGACGAGCGGCGTCAGACAGGGAGGGTGCATGTCCCCAATACTGTTCAACCTTTATATGGACGAACTCACTCAAAGGCTAAACAACGCGGGGGTAGGCTGTCACATCGGAGGACAGTGTCTTAACAACATCAGTTATGCTGACGATATGGTACTGATGGCACCGTCTATAAGAGGACTACGCATTCTTCTAAAGGTCTGTGAAGTGTTTGCTGAAGAAACAAACATGCTCTATAACCCTAATAAAACAGCACTGTTGGTTATAAAGTATGGTCAGGGCCCAACAAGTATTCCTCCAGTTACTCTGAACGGTGTGGTCCTGAAGGTGACCGAAAGAACAAAATATCTAGGACACATAATTACAAATAATCTAATGGACGACGACGATATTGACAGGCAAAGACGAGCTCTCAGTGTGAAAGCGAATATGCTGTGTAGAAGGTTTCGTCTTTGTAGCACCGCTGTAAAAAGAACGCTCTTCCTTGCCTTCTGTACAACGTTATATACATGTGAACTCTGGACAAATTATAAAAAGAGCAGCATAGAAAGACTTCGCATACAATATAACGCCTTTCGTATGATGTTTGGCCTTCCCAGATATTGCAGCAGGCCTCCGGTATGTTCACTGAGGGGCGTGTTCCCAACTTTGCAGCCCTCATAAGATCCAGGGTGGCAGGGATGAGGGAAAGGATATACAGCTCCGGAAATATCCTTATCCTGGAAGCCCGTCTTATTCCAGCATCCAGCATCGATGCACACTGGAGAAAGATACTGGCCCCGCATAATTGACTTGCCATCGCTCGCTAAAGCCGATATTTTACCATATATTTCTTTTGATTACTTTTAATACTTCTCTTCTATTTTATATGATTTTACTATTTCTCTTTTGTTTTATATAATATTTTTAATGTGTGTATTTTCTTTTATATGGAATGTGTGGGATTTCACGAACCTCCCCACATTCTGGAATAAAGCTATATTTATTTATTTATTTATTTATTTATTTATTAATTAATAAATACGTCCTGCCTATTTTTGAGTGTTTATGTAACAATCACATACTGTATGATTACATTAAATATTAATCTTTATCATATTATTTGAATAAACGATATTTTATTAAACCATTTGACTCCACGTTGAGCGCTTATATTGATTTTTTTTTTTCGAAGGCAGCAAACACTTGGTAGTGATACATTATAATTTATATAAATAAAACTAACTTAGTTAAACACCACTTATATTTACTTTCAAATCCAACAGGGTTTCGCTACAACTGTAGCTTCTTCAGGGAGAATCTTAACTGCCTAAACATACAAAAATTATGTGTTTATATACTATGTAGTGTGAAAGGTGAAAGGACAGAGTACCAATAGTGGGGGTAATAATATTCCCTGCGAAATCCCACCCCCTATCCCCACTATTAGCACTCCGTCCTTTCACATTTCACACTAGTATATATATAAGCACATAATTTTTATATGTTTAGGCAGTTAAGATTTTCCCTGAAGAAACTACGGTCGTAGTGAAACCCGGTTGGATTTGAAAATAAATGTAGGTGGTGTTGGTGGTAACTAAGTTAGTTTTATTTATATAAATGATTATTTGTTGTTTGTTTTTTTAGGGCCAGTGACATTTGAATTCCAATCAAAGAACATAACAACAAGAATTGGACATCCAATAACTGTGTTATGCGAAGCTTTTGGTGATCACCCCATTAGGATTAGCTGGAGCCATGGTGGAAAATCATTGGAATTCATTTCTAATAGGTAAAGATTCCCATATTTTAGAAAGACCCTTCACTCCTAGAAAAAATTGTAATCTATAGTGAAAAAATATGAGTAATTAGATTATTATCACACCGCTTCTCCACGTCCTAGCATACAACTGTGACATCATCCACGTTCATACTGCATTATCTTTCACTTTCAAGCGTGCTGTTGTTATTATTATTCAATTATCTTTTATTAACCTAAAAATAGTAAGTTCAGTATATGAACTTTAAATGTCTTATCAAATATTTTCCTTTTATATATTTATTAGCATGATTTTAATAAGTTTCTTTTATATTTTTATGCTAAACCTTTTTTTCTGTAACTCTCCATTATTAGTTACCTTTTTATTTTTCAGGGCTAAGATCAGCTCTCATCAAACTGCTAACGGAGCCATCAGCGAAATAATAATCGGTAGTACTGGATCCCATGATGCCGGGGAGTATGAATGCAGAGCATCAAACCCCCATGGCATGGCGCAATTTTTCATATATCTAGTGGTACAAGGTTTGTACATTTTCATCTACCTTGTGATACAAGGGTAGGGAGCTCTACGACTTGCGTGTTATTCTATTGTCCAGAGATTCTAAAATCGAAAAGCACTACACATAATCAAATGTTTCCGAAGAGTTTGGATGTTTTGGAACATATAAACAATTGGATGCGATAGACAACAACATTCATGATTTATCTCATTTGTTATTTTTACAATAGAGATGCGAACACGGAAAATGTGTCGCATCAATATTCTTAATATTTTCAAACCAAGCTAAATGCTTGTGCTATGAAATGAAAATAGAGTTGAATTGCTGGTGTCCTGGAATGGGACTCAAACCACTGACCACTATATGACTAGGCGAAAGCCATAACCACAACTCTGACAAGCTACTCTTTAATTATCAACTTCATTTAATTTTATCATCACAAAATTTAAATTTATTTATGAGTTGAAATATATGTAATTATTGTGTTAACCTTTAAAATGTACCATCATCATCGATGATTACTTATTATAATGTACTTATGAATTCAAGATTTTATATGAAACATGATTTTCACCTAGTCACCGAGGATTACTAATTTAAAATGTACTGAATTCTAGATTTTATTTATAGGTATTTATTTATGTATAGGTACTATATCACGTATATAGTACCTATACATAAAATCTAGACCTCGGTGGAAGGGATATATTCTAGATTTTATGTATAGGTACTATATACATGATATAGTACCTATAAATAAAATCTAGAATTCAGTACATTTTAAATTAGTAATCCTCGGTGACTGTTTTCAAAATATTTTTTGGATATTGCTACTTTTGCTTTTATACCCCTCATATGTATTTGTATGTGCAATGAATTGTCACATAGTAGTTGATAAACATATCTGGTATACATATACACTACAGTTACAACGTAAACCACAAGTCAAATGATCTTCTTGCAGAGCCTCCGGGCCCGCCAGTGGAAGTGTCAGTGGAGGCAGTGCGTGGACGCACTGTGCGAATAGGCTGGAGAGCTCCCCCTGTGCCCCCAATTCTCTATATGCTACAGTATTCCCCGCATCATCATCTCCACTGGGACACTGCTAGTGTCATCAACATCACCAAGTAACCATATTAAAATCCCTGCTCAGTATTCATGTATATATAAGTATTCAGGTATAGGAGATTACTTTTTGTAAATAAAATAAATGTCACCTATTATAGTTCCTACCTCGAGACGAGACCCACAGATATTTATTAGCCAGCAGTACAGTAGTGCTTGTTGAATACCAAGTTAACGAATACATTTTTAAGGAGATTGTTCCTTGCAAATATGTTGCTTTCTACAACTGTGATTTCAATTGATTGAGATATTGTTTGGGTTCATTATCTCCCAGAACAATTTCGAATCCCTAAGCTCTTGATCATTATGAAATTAGAACAAACAATTTCATACAAGGAAAAGAGTTTTAACTACTTTGGGCCCAAACTGTGTGCCACCACAAAATTTAAACCAATAAAATCCTGGATTAGAAAATTAGTGCACTTACCCAAATACATTAATGTCTTCAATCACTATGCTGTATCTTTTCTAATCACTGTATCACTTGTTAAAAATACTCAATTGTACAACCATGTAACTGTAAACTCAGCCTGTTTATATATTCTTCTAGTGAGATAGATATAGTACAACCAATTCTATTTCACCTTTATATAAGAATAAATATATAAATAGGTTTTTCAATCATGCTATCTTACAAATTAGATCTTTTTTCGTAAACATAGTTAACTAATTTGGCTTAGCTTAAAAATATATGTGTGCTTAGTAATATTAATTCACTCAACGACGAATACCAAATTATTTACAAATCAAGAAAAAATTTACTTTTTGTATGATCGCAGATCCCACAGATAAAACAAAAATCAACTATATTGAAATTTATTGTATCTATTTGCTAATATTTTTATTTTTCAATTCAGTATTCCAGATCAGACTCGCCAATATGCTGAGATTTCAGGACTCCACCCGGCCACTCCGTACGGAGCTAGAATATGCTCTGCGGGCCCAGCAGGACTCAGTCCATTTACAAGACCGGTCCTCTTTACTACTTTAGAAGAAGGTAATGAATGTGTTGTAATAAGCTATTTTTTGTACTTCAGAACTTCAAAAAAATGGAACCCACATGGATAGTGGCGGTTTAGCATCTGTACACTGCAAGTAACATGTTCAATATACAGATGTCTCATAAATAGTAGCAAAAACTTTCCAAGTAGATTCCTGGCATGATAATGAGTCGAAAATGTTCAAGCAAATATGGCCTAATATCATAGTTATGGAGATATGCAATATCAAAATTTGAATTTTTTTTCTACATTTCTGATTATTTTTTGCAATATAATATTAGTTAGTCAGTAACTAATATTGATTATGAAAAGTTTATTTGCTTCAATACAACTCATATAAAATGATAAAAACCTTGCAAAAATATAAAATAGAATATTTTTCATTTTAGTTCGTATAATTCGAAATTCTTTTGATATTTGACAAAATTGAAAAAAAACATTTCGATTTTTTTCGCAAGTGAGAACAACAAGTATGCCAATATTGGGTACTTTTATAATAGAAATGTCGCGATCTTTGTATTAACATAATTATTATTGCGTTTTCATAATGATTTCTTGAAAAATGCAAAAATACAAACCTTTTTCACAAAATTAATGTCTTTTTTATATAAGTTTTACGATTTTTTTTTGGGTCCCTTGGATTTCGAATTAACGAGGTTTACTGTGTCGCAACTCAGATACACAATATATTTTCCAATTTTGTTCCAGAGAAGCTTTTTAAATTGTGAATTATAAAATGGTTTGACTTTATCAATATTTTTGATTTGATTAACTATATATGTATTTGTATCTAATTACAGCACCAACATCAACCCCATTCAATGTCAAGGTTGAATCTGGACCAGGTCCGGGAGAACTCCAAGTCTCTTGGCTCCCTCCTCCAGCTCACACTCTGCATGGGATCCTGCTGGGCTATCTAGTAAGAGCTGTACCGCAGGTCACACATCATTCCGGTAATGATTTCTTCAGTACTATTTATTTAAAATCACCCCGCAGGATTATAAATAAGTCTTCACTACTGTAAGAGTTACAGGCAACTTATTTTAATGCGTAAAAAGTTCAGGAAGCTCATTTGAATGGTATAAAAGCAGAGGCAGCAATATTCAAATAATTAAAAAAAAATGTTTTTCTGTCACCGAAGATTACTAATTTAGAATGTCCTGAATTTGAGATTTTATAGGAAATATATCTCTATCCCTTCCAAATTCATGTTTCTAAATCACTATTAAGGGCAAAGGCTAAATATTTACTTCAAAAATTAACCTCCAAAGATGTGTCACTTGACAAAATGGCCACTTCATACTGAAGTGAATGTTAATGTCGATTTTAGACTGAAACATCAAAGACAGCAATATCCAATTATGTATATGTAAATAGCAAAAGCGGCAATGTTTACTATTAGGTAGCAAACACAGTAATATCAATATTTAAAAGTTATATTTTTTTATACATAGTTATAAAAGTAAAGCTGAGGTGACGATTGTTTTTAAAAAATTATTTCCAATAAAAATTTACAGATTCCATAGACATTTCCTTGAGTACTGACAAGTTTTTTGTATTTATCTCAAAAACACTTCAGATATTGGTGCCTTTATTTTTATATCCCCCATTTATTAAAAATAATGATTTATTCATTTTGTGAGCAAGCATTATCCAGGTTATTAAGATGATAGAAATAACTAAGGCTTGAGGAGTGATTGAAGAGTTTATGGAGGTTAGATAGTGTTATGCAAGATGCACATATGCAGTCAGCATCTTGAACTGCAGAATAATAGCGAAAGACAGATTGAAATGGTGACAGATACTTGTGGAAGCCAGCGCTGATTTGGTGAGATTAATGAGACAAAGAAAAAACACAATAAATCATTGCATTAAATTCCAGAAGAAAAAGTGGTGGTAATGAAAGTGGGTCCAAATGCACAGCAGGCCACGCTAGCAGGCCTCATGAAAGGCAGCCGCTACTCCGTCACGGTGAGCTGCTACAATGGCGCAGGAGCCGGGCCATCATCACCCGCCGTGTACCGGGACACTCCGGAAGGAGGTGAGGTCTGCTACTAACAGTAGTAACATTGCTAAGACTTGCTGTGTAAAAGAGGAGATACTAATTGTGAATCTCGCAGTGCCCGAGGTGCCTCCGGAGGAGCTGCAGTGCTCGGCTGTCAGCAGCAGCAGCCTGAGGGTGAGCTGGCACCCGCTTCCCCTGCATCAGCAAGGAGGTGCAATGACTGGCTACACATTGTTCTACTCCACCATGGGTAAGTAAATGTCAAATAGAGTCAATCTCACCTATATGAAATGTTACACAAACGTCTGAGGTGAACAAAGATGGGCATTATTACAAATTCACATTCATAATATAAGGTATAGACGTACCAGTATAAATTGGCGTGTGAGGGAGGGCGTCCCTGTCGGGTAACAGAAGTTACCAGGGTGTAAATTTATTACACAATACATAATGTACAGAATGTCCAGTGACCGGTGTCAAAGCCTTTAATAGAAATTTGATCGGGCAACACTAAAGAAACGAACCAGTAATGGCGGCCGCTCTATCTGTCAACCTGTCAAACGGTAATATCGGTCCATTATTTGCTTTTTCAGCTTCGCAAAACTTTAATACTTCATTGGCAATTGTTCTTGTATCATCCCAGACTGTTTTGGATGTTTTCGACATAATAATTCAGTGTATATTGGAAATCAAGATGTCACAGCTCACGCTCAAATGCGGAATTGAACTGAATGACAGGGCGAGGGGTTGCCACCGGGTGGCGGGGCGGGTTTTAGTTTCAAAGTCGCCGCATGCCAATTTACGTTGGGCAAGCAATACACAAAAGTTGATATCAACATAGTATTGTTGTGAATCCATCACAAGCCTCAATTGTACTTGGTAGCCCGCAACTGATAACTACATTTAAAAATTCAATACTTCCATCGCTTTACCTCAACAATTCTATGTACTATGCTATGCTAAAGTAGTGAAATACAGATCTTTCATGTCATGAACATATTTCACACGTCAGCAAAAAAAGCGAAAAACATCACATAAACATCCAAACTTGAGTAAATCACAAGGATTTATTGTGACCTCACCAGAAATCAAACCCAGAACCCTTAGTGCGAGAAGCCAATGTCATGCCCGCTAGGCTACGAGGGCCACTGAATAATGTCTTGCACAACGTACACCGAAGGCAGTGTACATGAATTCATTCTGTTCCTAAGACAATGTAATGCCATGTTAATTGTTAACCTGTTAACCGGGCGAGTCCCTTTTTAATTATGCAAGATATAACGGGCGCGAACTTTTTCACTAAGACGTGTCAATACGTTACGCCCGGTGGGCGTAATTTCGTATTATTTTTTATTTTTATTTATGCTTAAAATAAATGAAAAGACAACGAAATATATATTTTTCGTTTATTTATATATTAGGTCCTTACATATGAAATTGGCGTTTAGTATGGGAGGAACATAAAGCCGATTTTTTTTTATTATAATATATTTATTTAATCAAAGTATGTACCATTGCTATCTATGCACTTTTGCCATCTCATAGGTAGTTCATCGATCCCTTTACTAAAAAAACCATTCGGACGGGAATCAATAAAATCTTTGAAGGCGGTTTGGACTGCCCCATCGGAGTTGAATTTTTTCCTTTGCAAGAAGTTATCCAAATTTCGAAAAAAATGGTAATCTGTTGGGGCAAGGTCCGGAGAGTACGGTGGATGTCTTAGACATTCCAATTGAAGCTCCTCTAATTTGGTAGCCGTCTGTTGTGCAGTGTGTGGTCTAGCGTTATCATGAAGCAGCAGTGGCTTAGAGCGATTAACCAGCCTCGGTTGTTTAGCAGCTAGCTTTTCCATCATGGTTTGCAGTTGCTGACAATAGACATCTGCGTAATCGTCTGGCCAGATTTAAGAAAGCTGTAGTGAACGACACCAGCACTAGTCCACCAAACGCTCACAAGTAACTTTTTTGGAGTCAATTTTCGCTTGGGGCATGGTTTGGCTGGTTCGGCAGGGTTCAACCATTGCGATGAGCGCTTCCGATTATCGTACAGGATCCACTTTTCATCACAGGTAATAATTCGATTTAAAATCCCTTCATTATTGTGCCGATTGAGTAATGCAACGCAGCAGTCAACGCGCGTTTGTTGATTTGCTTCACTCAATTCGTGAGGTACCCACCTTTCAAGCTTTTTCGCCTTACCAATTTGCTTCAAGTGGATTAAAACAGTTTTATCACTAACACCGCAGCCTGCAGCTAACTCGGATGTGGTTTGCGATGGATCCGCTTCCACAATAGCCTTCAATTCTTCATTATCAACTTTGGTCTCCGGCCGTCCACGGGGCTTGTTCTGCAGGTCGAAATTTCCAGAACGAAAACGTTGGAACCAAAAACGCACTGTGTATTCTTTTGCGGCACCGTCGCCATACACATCATTAATCCTTCGAGCCGTTTCTGCAGCACTGGTGCCACGGTGGAACTCGTACTCGTAAATACGCGATATTTCAAGTTTTTCATTTTGTAAACTGAGTGACGCAAAGAAAAAAACAACTGAGGAAAAAACAAATGAATTATAATTTTCAAAACACAAATACATTAGTAAATAGCTGTATAAATTTGGATTTGGAATTCCTAACCAAAGAGAAGATTTTTGAGATCAAATTTGCCAGTACGGCAAAACGTCAATATCATATGTAAGGACCTAATATAAAGTACAAAGAAAAATGCAAAATTACAAACAAATAGAAAAGAATACCCACAAAAAAATGGATTGGTTTTGATTTCGTCATCGCTGATATCGCTTTCATTAATTTTGATAGATTCTTATAAAAATGTATTCTAAAATAAAGAGGTTGGAAATATAAAAAATATAAGTAAATAATATATAATACGAAAATAGGTAGGTAAATATAAGTACGTATCCGTCACTACTCTCAATAGCGAAATGATACTGATTCCCTCCATGTCTTGAATTCATGTCGACACATGTATGTATGTTTTCGTCGTTGTTCGAAAATATACATTCTGCCCGTTCCAGGAGGCAACATATTTTTCAAGGACGTATTCATACGTCCTGCCCCTAGCCAATATTGTTCATGTTTAACGTATTTATATGTCCCGCCCGGTTAACAGGTCAAGGTGTTAATTGCAGTTGGAACACAAACCAACATTTTATGACAAACTGCAATCTCATGGCAGTCTGTATCCTAGACTGATAAACAACGTTTACAGTTATTTACATAATAATATTTATGTAAGTACATACATAGTTTGAAAAATGTAATTTTTGTATATTTAAATTGCATTTTGTATTTTTAGAGCTATAGAAATCATATTTTTATATTTAATTACATCTTAAATTATTATCTTTCTTAATGCTGGAATTGATTATTTTATTGCACCACTGTCAAACTATTCTCCTTAAGATTACTAACCATGATATTTCAAAACTATAATTTATGGTACTCTTGATTTGTATATTTTAGATGGAAACCAGCATAACCAGACATCATAAGCTTCATAGCTCCTTGCAACTGGAGAGTCTTCAAAAGTTCACTAACTGTACTGTATGGGTTGTTGGACATTCTCGAGTGGGACTAGGACCTCCATCGCCGCCTATTGTCTGCTCAACTTTGGAAGATAGTAAGTTGATGATTTTTATTGTTATTGTTAAGGGATATGCCATAATAAACAAGTTACTATTACATTATTAATTGATATGGTAGTTACTTTTTGGTGCAACATGATTATTTTAATATATACTAAATTAAACTTTGTAATGCACACACACTCAGTTAAATTTATCACTACTATAATTTCGAGAAAAGCAATCCCTGTTATCACCAGGTGTAATTTATAACTAACCTAAATACAGAAATTATGTCATCTTATTCAAATAGAGTATTAGGTCGCAGAACAGTGGGGATGATTTTGTTGTGTGTTCTTATCTTAGTAGTAGTGATAAATTTAACTCAAAAATTTATTTAGCTTAAATAAAAATAATGTACTATTCATTTTTTTTCAGAGCTCTGAATATCTCATTTGACTCACATTTCCTTTACACCCTTATAATTTTTTTTGGCAGCTGACAGAATTATTTTATGCTATTGTAATTAGTTATAATTTTGTGGTTATTCACATATAAACACAAATATTCACTTTGATTAAACCACTATATTTTTGGTAATACTAACCGGTTTCTGAACCAGTGTTCCTTCTTGAGTGTATCTACATACTACATACTACATATCTACATACTAAACATAACAAAATATGAGCAATTATATTTATGCCTATCATACGACATTATTTTCAACATTTTTTTTTGCCTGCTTTGAGTGTTTTTTTATTTATTTTTGATTTACTCTGAAGAAGGAACTGTGATTCCGAAACCGGTTGGTGTTACCAAAAATATAATGATTTAAAAAAAGTGAATTTTTATGTTTAATTTAATCAAAATTATTTTGATTTAAATTTATGACTTCACCATTCTTATTCGTATATGCATTGTTATTTTCAGTACCAACAGCTCCAGCGGATGTGAAAGCTCTGGTCTTGACTTCCAGTTCTCTAGTGGTGAGCTGGCTACCTCCTCTGCATCCCAACGGTCGCATCATCCACTACACAGTCTATCTTAGGCCAATGCATGGGTAATAATTGTTTTACTGTTACACAGTGACCTGAGAGTAGGTACACATTTGATTCAATGTAAAATAATTGCAAAAAACACAAGAGACGCCACTTTCTTTGGCTGTCCTATAAAATATCTGGACAAATATCTTCTGTTCCACAAGCATGGAATATGAATATATGTAACTACATACATACATATTCCACATTGATATTCTAATTTTTTAAGGTTGTGATGTTTGCATAATTTTAATGAAAACATACCCCATAACACAGTCTATGGAAATGAATATTATCTTCATTAAGGTGTCTATAAACAACCCAACAGATTTTTTTAGCGTCTAATTATTCAGATGTAAATACAATTCTGAATTTATTTACCTTTGTTCGTCGTACACATAATACTTTTCAAAATTATAACAAATCAATTAACCATAATCTATTATTTTTATCCCTTATAGTCTTGGTAGAATTGTCTTGTACACTCTAACAATCGCGAAACCACAGCTTAAACAATCTGGTTACGATCTACAACATTATAAGCACATTGAAACATTATACAAATACACATATACATGTCAAAATTCTTACTTTTTAGAGGAGGCACAGTACAGAGCTATCGTGTCTCAGACCAGTGGTCTAATGGAGGAGAGAGGCACCAGGATTCCCTGTCTCATGCTGTGCGAGGCTTGGAGCAGGGGAGGCGGTACGAAGCGTGGGTAGCCGCTGCTACCCTGGTGGGTGAAGGAGAGGCTTCTCGTACTGTCAGCGCAGAGCCCAGTGATAGAGGTAGGCAATAGTGATGATATAAACTGTGATTGTTAAATTGATGTTCAATTGTCATAACACTTACTAACTGATTCTTGTACAAACTAAAGGATAATATTTGCAAATCATTGTTACAATTAAACACATTGAATAAGTAGGTACTTACATGCCTTTCTTTACACTAGTGGTAGCTGGAGTATCTTCACTAGGCAGCCGGCTGGTGGCGGGGGCAGGCAGTACTTTAAGGCTTGCCTGTCGTGCTCTCGGCAGCCCTCAGCCTCGCACTGTTTGGTACCACAATACAAGGGTCATCACACATCACCCCAGCTTCATGCTTAACCCCGATGACAGTCTTCTTATTAATAGTGAGTACTTTCTACATCTTCTTTTTTTCTTGAGCTATGAAGTGTGTGCACTAGTTGAAATCATAAACCTTTATCCGTCCGTACTCTGGCACCCATTAATGGACCAGATGTTTTTTTATGTATGAAATTAGTTGGTGTCCATGATCTGTGTGAAACGGATGAGAGCCAGAGAGCAAGAGATCCATCTCCTCCGATGGACTGACCTGATCAAATATGCTACTGGCTATCCTGCTGGATAGCTATCGGAACTGCTGGCTGCAGAGAAATATATTAAAAATTGTCAAGTTCATCAACAGGCCACAACCCAGAAGTCACAATCCTCAATACTGAGAAAACCAACATAAGACGTAACTGGATATAAAAAACAAAAATAAACAATTGATGAGCCCATGTTCAAAAAATTGCCACATTTATACATGCAGTTATTTTACTTTTATATCTGACAAGCGAAAAACAGATGCTTATTTGTTTATTTAATACGTTACATTGACTGGTAATAAATAAAAGAACCAAAAAAAAATTATATACCTACATACTTATTTACTTCATTTTTACTTACCTACAGCTGTTTTATGAGTATGTCTAAAATCTAAATAAAAACATCAATGAAGTGAATGAAATTATTCTTGAAACAGAAACAAATGTAATTCATAAAGCATACTGATACAATAAATGTGATATCCAATAAGAATTGTTATTATTGTCAAGGTCCATTCATTACTAATGTACTTTTATTTTTAGTTTAAAGATTAATATCTATGTTTTCTTATATTTCAGATATAAACCCGTCACTAGAGGGCAACTACACTTGTGTCGCAAAGAATCTATTTGGGTGGGACAGCGTATCCTATCTAGTGAGTGTGGTGGCTCCGCCCTCCCCTCCCCGCTTGAGGGCCATCCCCGAGAGGCAAGCACTGCTGCTGGAATGGGCGCCGCCCAACCATACCTCTCCCATATTAGGCACGTATCTGTAGTAGACACCGGGCAGAAGATATGCATCTGTATATTGTCATCATTAACTTGTTTCTATTGTACCAGCTTAATGTAATCCATTTTATTTTCTTATTTACATTATGCAAGAAATGTTATCATTTATAGCTTGCCCAACGTAAATTGGCGTGCGGCGACTTTGGAACTAAAACCTGCCCCGCCTGCACCCGGCGGGAATCCCTCTCCCATATTAGGCCTGTTATTCAGTTCAATCTCGTATTTGATCGTGAGGTGTGACATCTTTATTTCCAATATACACTGAATCATGTCCTATACAGTCTTGCAACATCTTGCAGGTGGTGCAAGAACAATTGCCAATGTAGTTAAAGTTTTGCGAAGCTGAAAAGCAAATAATGCACCAATATTATCGTCTAACAGGACTCTAGACAGAGCGGCCGCCATTACTGGTTTGTTTCTTTAGTGTTGCCCGACCAAATTTCTATTATAATATCATAAAATATATTTGTCAATGTACCGCCCAAATTTCTGTTAAAGGCTACGACACCGGTCACCAGACATTCTGTATATTATGTATTGTGTAATAAATTTACACCCAGGCAACTTCTGTTTCGCGACAGGGACGCCCTCCCTCGCACGCCATTCAGTGGCATTCTATAAGGATAGTTATATGAGAGACATTATCTATTTCCCAAATTATAATCGATTTGGTACGTTACATGATTTAATTTTTCAAATCATAGACCTGTTGTACTTCATCATGGCCATCATCATTTCTATCCACTGCTAAATAAAGAGTTCTAAAATGCCTCAGTTTTCTGTATATTTATACAAATAGACAAAAGACAAAAAAGCAGGTACTCTGATGCACACTCCATGGTTATAAAAGCTTTTAAGTTGATGGGCTTGAAGAGCCATCATTCAATACTTGTTGTACCTGATCCTGCCAGGTGGATGCCCTCTGTTCTTGCTGCCTTCAACCCTCAACTCATATATTTTCTTAACCATCCTCGCCTTGTTCATACATTCCACACCTTTATTTATTCTACCTACCACACTACAGCCAGCATTACGTTCACTTATATTTTTTTAATTCCTCCCTCTATCGACTAAACATGCGCCTTAGCGACTGCATTTCCAACGCATTCAGTCTGCTTTCATTCCTTTTCTGCTAATCCAGGCTTCATTTCCATGCATTGGGGTTCGCACCAGGACTGTTATGAACTCGTATGACAGATTGATCTATTGGCCATAATATTGACAGTGGAGTTCCATAAATGATAATAGAACCAAAAATTGTCTTTGAAATAATCATAAAGCAAAATTTTTAGGTTGTAGTGGTACTTTTGTTATTATGTAATTGAACAAATTATATATTTGTATTTTCAGGGTACGAACTGAAATGGAAAAAAGATGAGGACAGCTGGCAAACCGAACTCATTGCCAGTGCCAATGCTGGAACCAAGACTTTGGGAGGCTTAGCTTGTGGGAAGCAGCTGGTGGCCAAGGGCGTAGTCGGTCCGTCCAGGCCAGCCATAGCCATTGCTACCACCCTCGGCTCAGGTATTTCCTTGTTTCAATATTTTCCAATCTGGATTTCGCTCATAGAATGAATTTGTGCTGAAATTTGAATAAAACTGTACAGAAATACACCTTCTTCAACCGAGGGTATTAGGTCACAGTCGAAGAATTTCCTCCCGCACATGTATTTAGGACACATTTATACTGTATTTAAAATACTTTTAATTTCATATTTAAATCAAATTAACCTAGTTAACAAATTATTATTTTTTTAAATTTTGTTTCAAACCTAGTAAATAAAAACATATTTTTTAATAATGCGCAACTTATTAATTTTTTTTTAAAACCCTCATTTGACCTTTTCCAAAGTGACAAGCTCGTAGTTATTCAAACAATTTTCAATAAAATAAATTTATGTTAATCCATGTCAATATATATTTTGGTGGTCTGTGAGTGGGATTTCTACCAATGTCAAAATTAACGTCTTGAATCTTATTTCAATTTAGATATGTGGCAATCAGATGGATAAGTGTAGGGTCACCTATAAATATGTACATGTTTTCATTTAGTAAATATTAATTTTACTAATGGTATTCATGGAAAGTTTTTTTTTAAATGGAATTTGGCTCACTATGTCCACCCTATGGTACACAATTAACCAAAGAGGTGTGACACTATGAACTGACTTTAAAATCAGTCTAAATTTCTGCTTTACAGTGGAACTTTTGCTTCTAACTGCCTCAAGTACAGTATTCTGTAGTGTGGTTTTTATGCCTGTTTCTTTGTTTTTCTTAGCATATTTCCATTTTCCTTATTGGTTGACATTGAGCACTTGACTGTAATGGCTACCAATCCTGATGATAGACATTGTAACAGTATTCAACCGAAGTATGTCAATTTTATATATTTAGTATAATGCCACTTTCATGTTAAGTCCACGTATACTTACTCGTGTTTTCAATTTTTATATTATTCATGTGTTTTATTGTATTATATTTTTACTCTTTTATGTTTTCAAATCTTTCCATCAATTATGTGTTTTATTAAATTATATATCTACTCTTCTATATGTTATGTTTTCAAATGCTTCTATTATTCACATGTTTTATTGTATTATATCTCTACTCTTTTATATTCTACGTTTACAAATTTTTCTATTATTAATGTGTTTTATATTATATTATATCTCTTTTATATCTTATTTTTTGTCTATTTCTACACTGATGTTCTTTCTCTATAATTCTTTTTCTATAATTTACACACATATGTTGTTGTGTTAATATTATGTATAAATGCATTGTAGGTAAAAGGCTATTTAGCCGTGTATATTAAATTAAATATGCAACATCCAATAGTCCTAGATGTATCAATTACAGAGGTGTATCATTTTACTCATTTTATTTACAGTAATGACAGCTCCAACCGGTACTGACTGGATGAGGAGCAATTCTACACACATCTCTCTGGAACTAGACAGCTGGAGAGACGGGGAGTGCGGAGTGCCGAGGTGGAGTGTGGACTACAGACTTCTCTCCACCAGACTGTGGCTACAACCAGACCCTTTACCTGTAGGTAGAAGTCTTACTACGCTTCATCCATATCCATACATACCTTTCATTGATATTATAATTCAACTCAAGTAGAGATATCGTAGTTTATATTCTCAATTAATCGGCAGTATTCTTAAAATAGCAGTACATATTGGGATCTTAAGATCTTTTTCCCAATACTTAATAGACGAGAAGAAAAATAAACGATAAAAAAATCTATGCTTTAAACTAATCTTTACTTAAATCCAACATGATGCAACCGGGCCTTAATGTGATAAGTAAATTTAATAATAAGGGTAGATTTAACTACGATAATAATTATAATTAAAATATTTGTATAAATTCCGAAATTTCTTGGTACCTACAGACTTTACAGTACCATGAGTAAAAAATTGACCAGTTATGCGTTCATATTAATATTTCAGGAAGTGGGAAATCACCGCCTTATATTAGGCAGACTACAGGCAGCTCTGTGGTACCAGCTCCGAGTGACGGCCATCAACCAGGCTGGTCCCACGACAGCCATATACACTTTCGCAACAAAAAATGAAAATGGAGGTAAGACCCAAATAAGTAGTCATAGATGGTCCATATAGTTAGTTTTTTTTTCATGTTTCAGAAATTACCATTCCGTCATCAGAGTGCTGTAAAACTGTCAAAAAATTCGAATGAAATGTCTTTTGTTAATTGTTTTTTCCAAATTATTTGAAAAATTATTTTTAAAAAACGTTCTTACTGAAGTTCTTGATTAGTCGCAATTATTGGAAAATATTAATATTTTTTAAAAATAATTTTTCAAATAATTTGGAAAAACAAGGAACAAAAGACATTTCATTCAAATTTTTTGACAGTTATACAACACCCTGATAATGGAATGGTAATTTCTGAAACAAGTTGCTGAAAAAAAACTCACATAAAAGTAGATATATACAAATAAAATAATTAATATTTTTTAAAGTTTTTTTTTTGTTTTATTATGTTCTTTATTTAATGTTGAGGGTGGCAGCCGCTAAGTACCGATCCAAACACTAAATTACTATAGAAGAATTTGAGATTGCTTTACAGTATTTATTTATTTATATTTATTTATTTATATATATTATTGTTTCAGAGCAGCTAAGAAAGGCTAATCAAGAAATACATGACTGTCACAATAAATATTTCATATCTAATTTTTTTTTCAACATATATGTTTACGAAAAGTCATGTTCTCACTGCACGCGCCTGCTACATGTTATCTACTTAAAACTTAACTTCAAAATATAATATGTGCCTATTACCTACCTACATAGATCTACATAAAAAGAATGCTGAGCAACCGTTTTCTATCAAATTTAATTTTAGAATGTCAAAAATAATATAATAAGAATAAGGAATTGAAAAATTAATGATTTTTTAATTAATAAAAATAAATAAGTAGGTACATATTTTTACATAGGCAAAATTTCAAGAAATTCAGAAATTAGAGTCAATGAGCATTTGCTATCAGAATTTTCAAATCATATATTAGAATGTAATCACTCTTTCGCTTTAAATAATGGTTACAAAATTTTACATACTGATATTAGGGGCTTTCTCTTGGGTAAACTATACATATCAGAAATTAGGAAAACTGTTAATAAAAACTTTAATATTATAATCAATCAAATAAACTTCGTAAATTGCACCTTTTTTCATTATACATAATGACTTGGTACCTACTTAATTTGTAACCTTTATCTCCCTTTAACTCCCTTCCAACCCTCTCCCACCATACTTAATCTGTCTACATTTGAAAATTAATTTTAGCACATTTTGTCCTGATGAAGGGAGAATCGCTCCCGAAACATGTTGAATTTTTACAATAAAATTTAAAAGTGTTTAAAATAAAGCGTTAATTACTTTTTTTACTCTAAGAAACCGTCAAAAGTTGTTTCCTTTTAATATGAAAATAAATGTAACCAGCCATTATTCTTCATGCACATATTTAAATTTCAGAGGAGATTGGTCCACCGAGTGAACCACTGGATGCCAGTATCCTGGTCATGGTGTGCAGCTGCATTCTTCTTCTACTGTGTATGATGATTTGTGTCTTCGTTGCCATTCAAAAGCACAGGTAACTTTTTTTTTTAAATTGCCATATTCTTATACTGGCTAGTTTGAAGTTCGACATCTTGCAAGCTTTGATATGACATTTGAATTTGGATTTCCAGTCAAATCCTTGGAATTCCAAATTCAAATCATTATCATATCAAAGCTAAGACATTCCTTTTTCTACATATAGCAATATTTATTCATATCGCTGAGTCTGCGACCAGGGAGAAAATTTGCATTATTTTCAAATACAAGTTCTGTTGTGGCATAAATGTTGCACAAATGGCACGCAGTATCAATATCGTGTATGAACTACGTATAGCAAATAAACGTGCGGGGGTTTTTGGTTTGATCACTTCCGTTCTGAAAATTTCAAGCTTAACAGACTACAGTCAATAATGACAAGTTGAAATTATAGCTATAGTAGAAGCGGATTCATCTTTTGAGATGCGTTAATTCTTAAGACTGTTTAATTCTTAAGACTGTTGCTAATAATTCTAAGATGTAGATAATAAAAAAAAATTGATTAATTTGGGTCGAATTGGAAAAATTAAGAAGCTCATAAAGTGGGTACCGTATGAACTTACTGGGGGACAAAAGTAAACTTGTGTGGAGGCTTGCCTTAATTTGTTGAGTCGGCACATAAATGGAGGAGTTCTGAATTAGATTATTACTTGTGATGAAAAGCAGATCCTTTATGATAATCAGAAACATTCATAGAAATAATTGGACCCAGGGGAGGTAGCCTTACAATGTCCCAAATGCAAATTGAATCAAAAGAAACTGCTTCTGACTGTATGGTGAACCTGTGCCAGCATTTTTCAATACAGCTTCTTGAGATTTGGCATAAAAATTACCGTTGTCATGAATTGAAAACAATAATGGACAAGCTCGCTATTAAACAACTGAGACCTGTCAATTGCTCTAGTCCACTACTTCTCCATGACAACACTCATCCACACCCTGCACACTAACACAACGACCGTCTTAAAATTACAGTATCTTTGACTGAAAACTTTCTGTTCTATCAAAATCAAACAATGTGGATCTCAATCACTTAAAATTTAAAACCAAGATTAACAAAATAAATGCCTCAACCCGAGCAAGCTTGACAAACCAAAGAAATCTTGGAAAGAAAGAAACATCATCAAGTCCGGGTGCATTCATTTTCTAACCATTTCCTTCTAGGCACAAAGTACTCTGTGGTGCAGTTACCAGTAACCAGTACAAGAACAACGATGTCAGGGTTTTGCCGAGGTCTGAAAGTGAGCCGCCTGCCTGCCCAAGGTTGTACAGTTCACCAATCTGTACCAGGAAAACCAGTAAAGCTAGTACCGGTAAGTTATCAAAAAATTTTCTGGAAAACCATATATTTATCAGATCTTATACACCATCTAACAGATAAAATACTACAATTTATTATGTATTCATAATTAAAATGAGAAAATACACATTCTTAGAATTGTCAAATAGTTTGAATGCTAATATGAATTTTGATGGAATGTAATTTCTTCTTCTGACAACGTGACAATTTGATAGAATGTAATTAATTCTTTGCAATTAATTTATGCTCGTATGTATGTGTCTTATACACAATTTCATAATACGGTAAAACCTCGTTAATTCGAAATTCAAGGTAGAAAAAAAAATTAATCGAGATACAACTGCGAGATTCAGCAAAAATCATAATGCTCATGAAAAAATTCATTAATTTTGTGAAAAGTATATGTATTTTAGCATTTTTCAAGAAAACATTTCGAAAATGCTAAATTTATTATGCTAATACAAAGATCGCAACATTTTTGATTCTGAAGTATCCCATATTGATGTATGTATTTGTTGCAAAATAATCAAAATATTTTTCCAATTTTGTAAAATTAGGGGGGTTTTACTATATTTAATATTTTCCAATCACTTAGAGCCGGTTGTTTCAAGCTGGATTTAAGTAAAAGTCCGTTTAAAGAATAGATTTTTGCATTTTCCACCAATCAAACGATCCATTTCCGTAAATCCTAATAAAAACTATCTTAAATGCATCTTTCTATGTGATGGAATATGTTTTAATTATTAAAAATGTAAAAAATCTATCTAAAATACTTTACTTTACAGAAATGTTTGAAATAAGTCCGTATGCCCAGTTCACAATGGGTTTCCAGACGTTTGGACACGCAGAGAATCAGGATAGACCGGGATATATCAAAACAAAACCTGGAATATACAGCACTGGAGGTATTATTGACATTATTATGTGAACACATTATAATAGATGTATATTTCAGGTGCTAAATTAAATAAAGCATTATTAATCAATGTGCTGAAATAATAAAGGCAATAATTAATAAATTATTGTTTAATATTAATTAAATAATTATATTTTATACAAACATTATATTATTACATGCAACCCATATTTTAAATAAGTAAATGTAGACTCATGAAGATGCCGCTGTTACCAAAACTACATTGAATCCTCAAACAGTACAACCAGCAACTTCAGGAGAGCTCGGAGCAGATCCACCCATCCCAGGCACTCCAGCAAACACTTCCGAGGCACTGCAAAACTGTAGAAGTCCTAAAATCATTCAATATGTCATCAGAGAAAGGTCTAGGGTGTGTGTCTTGAAAGAATGGGATCTACGTGTACATTTATATACGTTCTCTATTATAACTTTGAAAAGACCTATAATAATGAATGGTAAGATCATATTAAGATAAAGGCAACACGCAATGCGCAAGCTTGGAGACTCCAGCTGTGATAGGTCTGATAGGCTTAATCTATTGTTGAATTCTACAATCAGCAAAAGAAGCGCCACCCACCTCAACTACCTCGATTAACCTGGCTGCTGCATCTCAGTCATCTCAAGTAATGTATATGTAAACAATTTATGTTGTGTCAGAAGAATCATGTTTATTTTCCAGACACCAGTTTCCAAGCATGTTCCGAATCTGACGACAGTAACAGCTTATCAAAATCTGCTACCATCGCCAAAGGACCAAGTAGTAAGTTAAACACTGCACTTTTTAATGTTATATTTTGTGTTCCGTCTCGACGCCTGGAATCCATTATGAGAGAACAGCCTGCTGCTTCGGCACTTATACACGCGTTCCTACCCCCTCTGATTCCCTGTTTGCGACAGTTTATTCCCGCTGGTATCCCTGTTTCCGGTTGCGTCGGCGCAACGGTCTTTCTTTCATATGACGTCGTTGCTTCGCGCCATTTGCACGCGTCTAGACACGCCAACTTTTGTTGTGATTTTTTTTGTGTTTCTATTGCAATCTACCCCTTTAATTTTTGATCCCTAGGTTAACAAACATTAGACTATACAAATTTTTAACATAGTGCGACAGGACGTTGATATTTTAGTGTAAATCCCGTGAATTTCGTCAAACGATTTGTTAACAAGATGGCGGACGAGCAAGCTCGTTCGCCGGTATCCTCGAATGACGGATCTTCTTTCGAAGAACCGAGTCGAAAGAGACGCCGCGTAGCATAAGACCCGCGTGTAGACCACCTGCTAAAACAGGTGACTGCTCTGACGGAGGCCTTGTTAGCAGGCGGCGCGGCTCCTGCATCAACAACGCCGCCAACGCCGGAACACGTGGCCGCGAGCGAGCCCAGCGTGGAGGACGCGAATGCGTCCTTTATTCAGCCGCCGCCGAGCCTCAGAAGGGCGA
This sequence comes from Agrypnia vestita, assembly GCA_016648135.1. Taxonomy (NCBI): domain Eukaryota; kingdom Metazoa; phylum Arthropoda; class Insecta; order Trichoptera; family Phryganeidae; genus Agrypnia; species Agrypnia vestita. The sequence continues at coordinate 335 of JADDOH010006918.1, read as the reverse complement.
AGAATACGCTGGAGTTCGGCAAGCACAGCACGGTCGTGAAGGAGCCGCCAGTACCGAGAGCGGACCCGAAGCGGATCGAACAGATCTCGAAGTTGCAACACTTCGGTTCCGACGAGTGGTCAGGCGTTCGCTATGCGGAAACGCAGAGAACCTACGCGGCGACTCCCACATTTGTGGAATTGTCGGTGAACGACGACTTGAGAAGGATCGATAACGCGCCGACCCATACTGGCTTGCTGAAAAGATCGCTCGCCGCGCTTTCAAACGCCTTGCTCGCCCAGAGGGAGACCCTGAGATACGGGATGCAATTGCTGGTGAATTGGGCATCCGAACCC
>JADDOH010006917.1:0-132040 GCA_016648135.1 Agrypnia vestita | reverse complement strand
TCTAGCTGGGTAAACGTCGGGAAATGCGAAGGGTGGGATATGTTTTTTTTTGGTAAGCAAATACTGTTCGGACGCGAGAATTGTTCTAATGTGCAAAAAGGTCCTTGCCAAGATCAATGAACATGTTTTAACTTTAATGGATCAAACGTCAAATGTTTGATATATCGATATCTAAAGCAATCTAATAGAGTGTTTTATCTTGTATACTAGTATTAAAATTCTGTTTACTTGATGGAGATTTTGAACGAAATCTACATTGACCTGTATGCAGAGGTTAGATCCGGGAATAGGTCATATGAGCTTTTCTTTCATCTTAGCGTGTATGAGAGGATTAGTTATTTTATATACAAATGGATGAGAAATCCTTAAAATAATTTTGTTCCTGGATAGAACAACTTGAGAATTTATTTTGTAAATTTGATCTATTCTGCTTGTTGTATAGCAGACTTCATGGGCAAATGTGGCCAGAGGAGTCTAATGTTCTTAATAAATTGTAGTTTAATTGTTTGAATAATTAGAGCAAATTGACATAAATTCCGGAACAAGAATATTTATTTGAATTTATTTTATTTGTGCAAGGGGTACCAGCGGTACTCAATCATTCAGAGTATTGAACTAAAATTTTTTTTAGATTTGTAGGAGTGAATTTCGTTTTTTTATCTTAAGAAAAAGAAATATTAGTTCAAGCTTTCATGCAGGCAATGATATAGTGAAATGGTAGGGAGCAGATAATAAGGATGTAAGATGAAATGCATGGTGGTCAGGATGAGGCACCATCCACATGCGACACATTTCAGTGTATGAGAGGAGTTATAAGGAGCATAGTTATAGTTAGCGAGTGATGATGTAAGTAATTTTTGTTATAATAGATTAGATAACAACACTCGTTTTGGGTCGATTATGCGAGTCTAAAGAAATTAATCTGTCGGGTCCTTGCTTTCACCCGCACTTAGTTCAGTTGGTTCAGGAGTACGACGTTCTCCTAATGGAGTTGTAGTGTGTGAAAAGCGATGAACGGGTTGTTGGATGTGTTTGCCCTGTCATGTATGCGGATCATTTAAGATCGGACCGAAATAGTGGCGTTGCTTATATAGTGAGCATCGATATTGAATGCGTGAAAACTAGGTTAAACATTGATCTCAGAAAGTCTTTCACTGTAAGTGCAAGTGTTAAGGTGGGCGCGAAACCACCAGAGACACGGCTATGTGTTAGCAGCTTAAGAGTCTAAGCCATCAATGTTAAACTCACTTATGGTTCAGTAACCGTAGTTCACGAGACTGAGATAAGGTCGGGTTGGGGATTTGAGCACTTAGGCTGTTCGGTAATAGGTTCATGTAGATGAATGGTGCATATCCAACGATGAGAATATGTAACAAGTTTTATTTATTTTTATACAGAAGTGAAGGTCAGTGGGAGACTTCTTCCAGCCTGCTCGTATAGGGTCTACCTCCAGATTGTTGGAAGTCTCATTCAAGGATGAGCGTTGCCTTCTTTTGTATGAGGATGAAAAACTGAGGGAAATTCTTTTTGTATGAAAGGTGATGGGTCCATCTTCATTCTGAAAGAGGTTCTTCTAGCTTAACGGACCAGACAACTTTCTAATGCTAAGTTTTAAATGTTATGGTTCAGCGTATGGGATGTTATGTCAGTTAAATGATTTTGTTAGTGAGAAAATCTATAGTGAGATGGCTTCTTATAATGATGAGATATGTTAATGAATGAGTATAATGAAAAGTTGAGCATGCCAAGTAGATTAAGATTGAAATTTCATAAGGTTTGAGAATTGGTCTGTTTAGTTTTAGTTTTGATTCAAGGCTTTAAGAAAAGCCAATTTTATGGGAAATAGTATTTGTTAGGTAGTCATGCATGGTCAGCTTCAGAGAGAGTGTCAAGTCGTCTTTTGTTGAGGGAGATAGGATGCGGTAGATAATTATAGTAGTCGAGTAAGATTTCGTTTCGGTGTGTGTGAGGAAAAGCAGATCTCGCACATACAATATGTAAATGTCGTGTACAGCAGGGAGTAGATGCCGTATACAAAGTGGAAATGGTTAGGTGTACAATGCCAAACGGAGTGGCACGGTATACGTAGTGAGTCAAGTTATTGTGGTGACATGAATCGGACGATCAGCGTCCAGATCCATTGTGTGGCCACGGTGCGGCTTGTTCTTGGGAAGGGCATGCGGTGTAGCTTTTGGTTGTTGAGGACATCGTGTATTGTTATTGTTTGTCGGTTCAAGATATAAGGAACGCGACAACCAATAGAATGTTTTCTTCAAACGATGTCCGTGGAATGTTTTCTGGCGAGGCAGATCGTGCGGCTGGAAATGTCCAGCATCAATGCGCGCATGGCTGAATCTTGCGCTTATATTGTATTCCGACAACGGTTGGATGGGTAAAGATCGTGTGTGTGGAACTGTGTGTCGTCAGTGTGGAACGTGATATAGCATGCCATTCTGTTTTAGTGAGGCTTAGATATGCTTCGGGTAAAGTGATGTTAATATTAACAAAGTTATAAAATGATTATGTAATTTGTTTTGATCCTTTTGTTGCAGTTCGAAATCTCCGCACGTACACATCCTCCCGCATCTGTGAACCACTGTGTGGTTCTGTTGAAATATTAATTGTATTAATAAGCTTGTAATTATGATTAAAGTTGCTGTTGGTGCAGGGCACGGCAGACACTCAAGTAAGATTGTTCCAGTGTTTCTTCCAAACATACGATACGTTGAATCCGCAGTGATCGCTCGTATGCTTGGAATGAAATAACTATTTATGTGTTGTAAGTTAACTATTGTATAAAGAATGTTTTAATGATCTTTAATGAGAAGTGGTTTGTAAAAGATATTTCTTTAAAAGAATTTAAGAGAACACACTTGTGATTCTGTCTGATACTGGGGTATAAGGGAGTAAACTTACGATTTGTCAAATTTAATATGGGAAATGTTGTATCAAGTGTCATGTGGTTAAATGAAGATGTAAGAGATGTATTTGTTAATGTTACTTCAAGTTGCGTGATCTCATGGTTCCTAACAGAGATAGTTGTTGGATAAATTTTTCCGTTCATGCTGACCGTCAAAATTAATTGAGGGAGGAGGTAAGTGACGTAGCAACCTTTGTTCGTCACACCTTTTCGCGAAACCTCTGAAAAAATGAATTTATCGATCCCCGCACCAACGATCTGCACCAAAAATTGATTTCTAACCGCGTAGGTACCGCAAGCACTCTATGGAACAGAATAATGTCTTTGGTCTACTGCAGATAGTTTCACAGCGGTCGCGAACGGCGGGGACGAGATTACAAAATGGCATTCGGAATCTGACACTTGAGCACGCGAGATGTGAAACTTTCTGTGAACCCTCGTGTTAATAGGTAAGCTCATTCCGAGAGACGCAATTTGAAGTGGCATAAAGATAACATGTGAAATTACATGATTGGTTGTTAATAATGTCTTTCGTCTTAATAGAGGGTTTTTCCACGGGAGCGCTTCGCGCCATGGCCAGGTGACGCAGCATGAAGTGAAAGGTGAATCCATTGCAACGCCTGGGGGGCAGCTGCAGAGGTGATGTTCCGGTAATCATCTGCATCGGCCGCCCAAAGCCTCGGGGTGGGGTTGTTCTCTGGACCCTTAAGGGAGCAATCCTCCTCAGATGCGAGGCCAGCAAAATAAAGACCACGACTTGCCTGGTATTCAAATTCTCTCTAATAATCAATTTCACATCACGCCTGGAGCGAGCTGCGTGTTATCTGACTCCGTAAATACAAGAACATGTGCATCAGGTCGAGCGGTTTTAGAAAAAAGGAACATTGCTAAGCACGTGCGGAAGCGGTGTTTGTGCCAGACTATTGTAGCTTCATTGTTTTAAATGTGATATAGAAATTTTGCCCAGATGTTCATTAATTTGCAGAATGTGAATACCACGCCCCGACACCTGCGCTGCGTCACCGCAAGTAGTATAAAAGGATTTAGTTCCACTGTCTTTTCCCTCCATGTATGACGCGGCCGCTAGCGCTGATGTCGAGGCGTGGTAAATTAAATCTTCGCCTCAATTTACTGTAAAGAAAAGGGTTTCAATGTGTAAAATTCCCAAAAACACTTCATAAAAAAAAATTGTCACCTTCTGTGGCATTATTAAGTTCTGTTTAAAATTTATTTGAATAAATTCCCCTTCATCTAAATAATGTTTCGTTGTATTACCCTAGTCATTGAACTGTTGCAACTTAAAATAAGTTAAAGGGAGAGACAGCTGAAGTGCAGTGTACACGACACCGGAAGTACCCTGAGTTAAATTGTGGAAGTAAGGTGAGTCCGATTCTTCTCCGACTGAGCGAAGCTGGTGGCGACGAGGAGTTCTGTTGGGAGCAACAGAACTTCACGTCGTAATATATATATATATAAGCATATACCTATAAGGGTATATACATTTTTCTTTTTTTTTTAACTATATATATGAGTAGCTTCAATCCACAAAAATAACTGCACTATCAAAGAAGTATTGTAAACAATATTTTCTAAATAAATAAATATTTTATATAGGTATAGCTAATACGGCGAAAAATTCCAACATATTTCGAAGACGATTTATATATAATTAAATCGGGAACAATACTAATTTCAGATATACGTTTCTTTTCACATAAATAAATCAAACATTTTATGATATCATTATATGACAGATGATATTTGTCGTATTCGTATTTACCACAGAAAAGACAAAATTTACACCGAAAGTTTTGGGTGGAATTTGTAAAAAATAACATTTCTGCATGACGCGCGCCTGGCATAGGACCTTTCGAAGAAGGACGCTACTACACAAAACTCGCAGCATTAAAAATACACGTTTTTTTTCTCGACTTGACTATATCTATGGAACAAATTGGTAGGCGAAATAATTGAAGAATTAACATGAAGTTAAGCGCAGAAAAGTCGGAAATAAAACTTCTAGCCGTAGGGACGAATTACGGCCAGAATTTTAAATCCAAAAAAAACAGATAGGTACGTCACGTTGAATGGAAACGTCAGAAATAAAACTTCTAGCCATAGGACGAAATACGGCTAGAATTTTAAATCAACTTTTTCTTAAGATAAGGATTATTTAATTAATATTTGTTTCTCAGAATCTTTACTAATGCACAGCTTTTCTGCTTGTATGCGCTGCACGCCACTGCCCCCCACCTATTCATGTCAACTGGCTCCCAACTTGTGTGGCTCGTATGGATCACGAAGTGACTGAATCATGTCAGGGTCTGGGAGCTGCTTTTAAAATTAACACATTTTCCGGTATAATTGAGTGTCCTGATTCCAAAAATGTCATAAAATAACCCGGCACGCAAATATTTAACGAGTAATTCCAAATTAAAAATCGCAATTATTTTCTTAGTAAGTTTGACAAATCAGCCATTTCATTTGAATTTTTACACGTATCTATGGATAAGTATTTGAATCATAGATAAAAAAAATATAAAGCGCACCATTCACTATCCTGGTCTGGGGATTGTCATGTAGGATAGCGAATGGCCCGCTTAATAAGAACTCGCAAAACTTTTTTAAAAGGCTTCATTTGAAGTGTCTTGAGTGCCTTTATTTTTTTATTTAAATATTACGATTTATTGGTAGAAATATACATTATATTTTTAAAACTAATCAACATATTTTGGGACGTTTGTCACAAAAATATTTTTATATTGATATGCCGGAATATGACGCGAACCGCGTTATCAATTTATTCTATTGCAACACCAAGCGCGGGTACCCAGATCAAGATGTCAAAATCTCGCAACATATGTTCAACAGCGTACCACCGGTCGATCTCCGCCGTCGACTGTCGAGTACCACGGCGCCGCCGTAAGCGCCGCCGACGAAACCTGCATCCAGAGAGGAGAACCAGTAGAAACCGCCGCCCACCGAAAGAAGCGGCACGAAGAAGACATCCCTCATCGTTCTCCGCAAACAGGTTTACCCCAACTCGAGGACTTTTTTTTCCCGCCCGCCTAGTTCTACCAAAAGTGTCCTCGTCACCACCCGTTTTAGCGTTAAGGTCAGACTTTGTAGGTGCTTCGTTTTTTTTTGTTTATTTTTTTATTTCCCTCATTAGATTAAGATTCATATTTTCTTTTCATGTAAATTTGCCACTTCGCTCAATATAAGTAACTTGCAAAATAATCTGTTCTGATTTATATATCCCTTCATCCGCCTTAGGCCCGGTTGTTTCAAGTTCGATCAAAGTAAGCGTTCTTTTAAAGCATAGATTTCTAGGCGAAGTTTGGTTATGATCCCCAAACTTTGCCTAGTGACTTTAATTGATCATAAAATGATATTTTGGATTAAAAATTAATACTAATCGTGTTATTGTCATAGAATTACTAACGTTTGACATCATATTAAGAATTTACACATCTGCACTGCTCCAATTTCGAGTTATGAACAAAAACCTCCAAAATCCAGGCGAAGTTCGGGGTCACGACGGTACCTATTATAAATAGACACGTTATTCCCATACTATCCTGATTGCAGCAAATGCAGAAAAATCTGTTAATTTGAAGTTACCGTGGCTAAAATAACAAACTCATTCTTACAATAGTGTGCGATACTCTGTTCCTTTTCCCCCAGGACTCTTTTTTCGGCGTACCATCGCGACCGATCACAAAGAAGGTCCGTTCGATAACGAATGCAAGTAAGGCAATCACCTTATTTTTGACTTGCCACGATTTCACGCTTGTAACGTATCTACAGTTTATTATATCATTGATAGGTACAATTTATATGTAAGATTAGTTGAAGTAATATTATTATCTTTAATAAGGAATAAAATAATAAACACTGTGTTTCAACCATGATTAATTTTATATAATAAAAATTAAACGTAATTATTTTTACAAAAATATTGTATCGTGGTTAAAACAAAGTGTTTTAACCTCTTTGCACTAGTTTTAAAAATCTACCACTGTTAATATTTTTGACTTCGAAATTAACTGTAACACATTGAAATGATTTACGCCTGGGTGGGTTCTGATCTCCACCTCTCAGAGGGCAGATCTCCGGCTAGCTTGCCGCTCTGTGGTGTTATCAAATCACAAACTATGTATTTGGAGATGGTCACCGAAGAAAGGTGGCGGGAATTTGAATAAAAAGAATTAAATTTATACATATTTACATGTAATTAATACTATTTAACATCGTACAAATTCTACAAATGCCTTATCAATATCTATCGTCTAATCTTATTATCTACCTTATTCCTAGAAACCTCGTCGCGTTATGGGAGCCGGGGTACTTCCGGCCAGGAAGTCAGCGGGCCGGGATTTCTCGGCGCCGCGCCGCGCTGCTGTCATCTCGCGTCTCCGTCGTCTGCGTTCGGAGGCTTGGATCGCTCCCAAAGCCACCTCTCGTTCTTGTGGGTGATGGACCTTCGCGGTCCTGTTACCGCCGGGGCCGGCATCTATTGCCTGGCGGCTGGCTGCTTCCGAATCAACCGGATCTCAACCTCTCTATCTAGTTCACTTCACCATTCCGGCTTCGCGATCGCCGAAGCCGGTATGTCATTCTCTATAAACTTCGGTTCGTCCGCCAGCTGTCTGATAGCTGACGACAGCTATTTATTTCACTCTCGATCACTGATCACTGTGACAACTGTTTACTCTTTCGTGACAACTGTTTTTCTTTTTCGTGACAACTATTTTCTGCTTTCGTCACAACTGTTTTTCTGGTTTTGTTCCGCACGGCGTTCGGGCTTTTATCGTCGGCCGTCAGGATCGTCGGATCTCTGCCGGTCCCCTTGGCCCGACCTAACTTCTCGGGGTTGGTCAATCGACGTCACCTCGGCGTCCAGAAGGGTAGCCATTGGTTGGCCACAATCCTTTACCTGGCCCCGCCTCCACGCCTGAGTCATTCTGTGATGGACCCAACACGATACGCATCTCGCAAGCCTAAATTAAATAAATTCATTGTTCGTAATACCTATCTACGCTGTCCATAGGAGATGCACTTTGTTCCACACTATTTCGGCGATTTTTCATATTTATATTAATTTAACACATAATCATTACAGAACTATTTTTATATAAAATTGACATATTATCTACCTTAAATGGATTATTTATACAAAAATAAAAGACTTATAACCAGCGCTTATAATCTACTTATACAAATAAACTTACAATGCTAATACTTAATTAATTAATAATCATAACAATATAAAACTAATTAAAAAATAATTTTAACTAGAACTTATGCCTAGGGACTCTTGAAATCATATTCTATACTATCACATAAAAATATATTTACAAACATTTAAAATTATTTACAATTAGTCAAAAAAAAAAAACGCGTATTTGCGTTTTCCTGTTTCGCAACATTCTATTTAATTATTAATGTCATCGGCGTCAAAATAATAATGTTAATAATAACATAAAAAAATCATCTACAAACGTTAATATAATTGCTATTATTTTATACTAATAATTCTTTATATGTATACATACGTAGCCTCTAATATATGCGAATTTGTTATTTTATCTTGGTACTGGCTTGCATTATATTATTTGAAATTTTATGTTGGAGAAATCGCTAATAATCTTCGATCTATCTCTATCGTTTTATATTTCTGTCTATAAACCTCTGCATAGCCTTGCGGAGAACTACTTTGTTTGTTCCGCACGTGCACGTGCAGATATTACATTTTAGGCAAAACAAATACAGATCTCGGGAATTTTAAGGTTTCTGACATCGCAAATGTTTTCAACCCTCAAGCATTATCGTCTATTTCTCGATAATCCATTGCTTCCCAAATAAAATACCGCTATTGTTCGGTTTCGGATCCTTTGAAAACGGCTGCCGAATCGAGTCGAGTGCAATAAAATTTATTGACCCTTGTCGCTAAGTGCGGTATTCCCAAACCGACAAGATCTTAAAATATATTCAAGCTAGAAGAAACATTATTTTTCATTACTTTTATTAGCCAGCTTAAACGCCGACTTAGGCCCGGTTGTTTCAAGTTCGATCAAAGTAAACGGAAATACTGGCTTAAACTGAGCTTAACCTCAAGGTCATGCGAAATCTCGAAGAATTGAGTTGTTTCAAATTAAAAATCTTTTAAAATCGGACTAGGGGTGTTGCAATTGTGTAAAATAAAAATCATAGACAAATGCACGCCAAAATAATTTTGCATATGGCAGCACATGATTTAAATTTCATTTGACAGCATAGATAACATTTTGACAGCAACAGACAGCAAGCAGATCAAAGCAGATGTTTCGAAACATGTCGTCGAAGGTTTGTTTTACTGAAGATTTTTACAAGAAGATGAAAGGAGACTAGTGGGCCGCATTACTCAACTAATTTAATGTTTTGTTGCTTTGTTCCCGCCTAAATGCGTACAGTCCAACAGATTTTCGAAGTAGATTCGAGAATACGATGAAAAGCGCCAGGAAGGTTAGTTATTGACGAAATTAAATGTTATCTTACCTATTTAGTGTTTGCAAGAACAATATGTTTTTATTTGATCTGTATTGTATTTCTTTAGTTTTTCTGTTTATAACCTTTTCTTTGTTTGCAGGTAATAAGAAAAGTGAATCCAAAGCCTACGACTGATATGCAGAATAAATTATATGTGGTTCAGTTAGATATTTTCAAAACCCAACTATCTAAAGAATCGGCAGGAAATTCACGAAGTTGTTTTGGAAAGGCATAATGCCAAAAGAGATCTGGCTTAATTTTATTACAAGTTGTATTTTTTATTAAAATATTCATTTTCCCGTTAATAGGTAGGTATATAAAATACAATAAAATAAAAGAATTTCATACACCGAATATATTGTTTTATTACTATTATTCCGCGGACGTCTTCTGCTTCTGCTGCTTTCGACAAACAATTTTCCTTGCCATCCTTTCTTTGCTCATCTGTTCCACATGACCAAACCAGTGGCCATGTCACTGGCTCTGCATACTGAGAATTCCGAGTTCGATTCCCGGTGAGGTCGCAATACATCTTTCTGATTTCTTTAAAATCTAGGTGTTCTTGTCGGACCGAAATTAAAATTAGGCTTTCAAGCCCATTGTAGCATTAAAAATTGCTGTACATTTGGTTTGAGGGCATAGTCCCGGTCTCCTACAATATAGCAATTACCAAAACTGGTACCTAGTACCACTTGTCGTAACTTGATATTTTGTTTGGACATAATGACAAATATATTTCTGATTTTTGTAGTGCTCTTCGGCTGACTAAAATGTGGTCTGTGGTCAGCCATTGCTCTGGTAATGGCCGACACTATCCGCAGTCCAAGAAGCAGTGTTCCAGATAAATCACCTACGCACCTTTCATGGATATAAATGTAAAATTATCAAAACCCGAGTGAAATAGAAAACTTGAAAAAAAATATTGTCGACAATGCCCTGCGGCAAAATTCATTTAGAGTTGCGGAAAAATCAATTTCTTCTGACAAAAAAGTATTTTTCGAGATCTAAGTAAATTACTTCTCCTGTTAAGGATATACTGTAGGATCAGTCGATCGTCAGAAGAGCCTGTGTCACCCTACATAATATTGTACATTTCGACACTTTGTATGTAAAATGTCGAAAAATTAATAAAAAAATATTTTATTGACAGATGTCAATTACATTGCGCAGTGCGCATGTGCGACTCTGACCGAGAGTTTAATCTAAAATTTCCGCTCAGAATTCTCTGACAAATTTCGCTTAATCCGATTTGAAACAATCCGTTTTTGAAAAAAGTACTAAAACTTTCAGTTTAAACTCTACGCTTACTTTGATCGAACTTGAAACAACCGGGCCTAAGTTGACAACATACATTTGCATAATGTATTCATACCCAAAACGGTATGGTTGTCAAATTGCTGCGTCACTAAAATAGCTATAACTCTAATATTTTTTCCGATTTTAATTAATTTTTTTGTGTGCGTTCGAGTAGGTCCCTGGATGGCTTGATTTTTTGCCGGAAATATGCAACCAGGCGCAAATGGTCCTGTCAAAATAGACATCAATTTACAATAATTCGCATAGAGCTGAAAATTGGTACAGATCTGGGGTATACTATTACAAATAAAATTTCGAAAATCCCCACCAATCCCACATCTGCAAAAAAAATTATTCAAGGTCAAAAGTCGAAATTAGCGTTTTTTTTTTATTTTTCTGGTAAACATAAAAATAGATTGGACATAAATTGTAGATCATATAATTATCTACAATAATTACATTTATATTTTTTTCCTAAGAATCACATTTCTAAAAGTTGAAAAAGTCGTATTCTGCATAATACGCACACATTTCCACACCACCTAACGGCGACGGTACAGGCGTGCATATTATTCGGGCAGGATGTCTGTTGGTTTCGCTTGTATTAATATAATAAAATAGCTATGTAAATTATTAGAATTTTAAAATTTCCTTTTAAAGATATGTTCTTTAAAGTCTAAGCTTTAATTTTTTGCAAAAAAATCGATTTTTTCCAAAATTCTAGACTAGAATACCTCCTGAAGAAGATAACATATAAGATTTTATTTATGTTGCCTATGTTATTTGTACGAATGTACACACATTTTTTTTGTTCGTTCTATCAAACATTTAGAACATTTGACTTTACTCTACTACGCACATTATCACGTAAGGAAATAAATTTATAGTAAAATGATACATAACGTGTCAGATACATAAGAGAAAAATGTTTTCATAGCTACTTTTTAACGAGCAATTATTTTTAAGCGAGAGTACACAAGGTAACAAGAAATGCGCAAAAAAAGAGAATTTTTTCCTTGAACGTTGACTCTCTGATCCGCTCTTATTTTGTTATATTTAAATAGAGTGAAGGCAGTAAGGAGTTAGTACCATCATAGATATGTGTAAACATTGCTTATTTAGTAAATGTACTTTAGTAGAAAAGAACTAAATTACATAAAATTTGTTTTTTTACACTTAAAGCCTATCGTTTCGCAAATAAATTCGTCTACATATGGCTTATCGAAACATCTTTCGCGTGTTCTGCAACCCCTAACAAACTGCACAGGTTCATTTGTCAAGAATTATGACCAATTCGTTACCATCCTAAAAGATATGAAAATATGGAAGGACGATATTCTTATGAGTTTTGATATAGAATTTCGATATACAAATGTGCCGGTCAACGAGAAATCTATGTAGATATTACTCGCCAACTTTTAACAAAAAACAACAACTCTGAGCAATATATCGAACCTTTACAACACTGCCTCCGCGGGTATAGGTCGTTCTCCCGATGACGTTGAATACGACTTCAACGAAACGTCGAGAATTGTTTCTCGGAAAAACATACGGTTCGTATAAAATATCCGTAAATATTTACAGTTAAATATGTCTAACGACCGTAATAATAACCTTAACTCTTTAATAATCTTCTTCTTCTTCTTCTACCCCTTATCCTAATGGGTCTGGGTCCCTGCACTACAAAGAAGGTTCCAACTTTATTATATTAATAATGTTACATGGACATCACACGGAGTGAAAATTGTCTTTACTTTTTGTTTTAAAAATAACCTCGTTCCGTGTTGTATACCTTACATTGGAAGGCAGCTGGATAGAATGCGCATGCGCATTTTAACCCGTCTCTACTACGTTTGCAGCAGACTGCAGTGAACCCAAAGGTTACAAGTGAACTTAGTAAATGTATGAAATACACACACACTTTACACTCTTTGGCTTCTAACTTCATGGTGTGAAAACTTTTGTCGCTTGATGCGCGCGCATTTTGTTGCTTACTAAAATTTTACGACCAATGCGCACAGAGAAGTATTGCTTCAAAAAATTTCAAAAAAGGACATTATTATAAAGTCCTCTCCAAGCACAAGAGTAAGTCTCTTTTTGCAGAGATACAGCCATAAAGTTGATGTATTTATTTATATAGTTATTTAATAGAAAAAATATGTAATGAACAGTATGTTATATATTTAATAAATAATAATAAAAGAATTGATTTTTAATTATACTTATATTCCCTTAATACAGTATATTTATATTTCAAACAAATTTACTACCTACTCAACGAGTGTATTTAAAACAGAAGAAACCTTGCTCGGCGCAAATTAACCCCTCTAAGCGCTTCGCGAAGTAAAGAGAGACGGCTAGTTAGTATATTCAAAGCTCAGCTTTCACGAGTGTAAAGTTATTTTGTCTACTCACACACACTTTCAAATTAATGTGACGCGCGAGGTTTCGCCGAGCAAGGCTTTTTAAATCGAGCGAATATTAAAACCAAGCGTGAGTTTCCAGTTGTTAGCTAGCCGACACGTCACGTTATTAATATGTGAATCTAAAACTTTTGTCACATCAAAATCGTACTTTTTACTGCACTGATATGTAGGTAAATTAATTTATAAAAAAAAAACTAACCCATAAAAACCAAGTTTTTGTTTTACTTCCTTTCTTTGTAAATTAAGTTAACTAATCATGTAATTAAATAATTGATCGACCGAAAATGAAACATGTCTAGAAAAATATCTATGTCAAAAATCTCTAAAAATATATCTTTATCTCCATATGAATTTTCTTTTCGTTTTATTTCCTCTTACATTCCTTTTGGCGAATGAAAATCTTAAGAATTAAAGCCGAATTAAAGCATATAACATAACACTAAACTTACAGGAATTTAATATATTTCTTCAATGTCAGATGTTTTGAGCTTTTATAAGACACTCCATGCTTTGATGATTAAATTCTAAAAACATTTGTCAATCAATTAAATCAAGAATATGATAGATTCAATTATCAGCAATATCGTACCTTATGAATTTCCAGCGTCAAATGATTTAATATAGTCTGAATAAGATTTGAGTAATGTAGAATTATTCAAAACTAAGCAGAAATCTAAAAGAAATAAATTAGTATTTGATTTCTTTCTCCCAAAAAACCAAATTTTGCTGTCATCTGTGAACCAATTGTCATAAATTTTCGAAATTCGCAGTGAAGTACCTATTTACCGATGAAGTAATTCAAATTTTAAATATTCCGTTACGTCATCAGGCCGCCGTTGGTAGTAATCAAACTTTTCAGTAATGATTCTAATTTAAAAAAAGATAAAAATTTCTAAAAATCCAAAATTATACTACAATTATTATTTTTTTACCGAAAATTTAATAGATCATTTTTATCGTAGCCACGAGTCTGCTTTTCAAGAGATCCAATCGAGTTTCAGCTCGATTGGATCTTGGGAAAAGGGTTAAAAATCGATCCAAAGTTTTTTCGTCAGACAAGCAAACAGACGCTACGAGTTAAAAGAAAGGGAATAAAAATAATACATTATCAGAACACAGCTGGTGAATTATACTAAGTCCTGCGAGGGGTATGGAATTCTGTCAATTCGTGGTTTATATGGTAGTTGTTTATAATTCATTAACATATATATATATAATATATATATATTATATATGTATTAAATATCTATCATGTCTTTATTCCAGGGGCGTGCGGTGAGAACAAGAAGCACGACTTTTTCCTAAGCTTGTTTTTGAAAAGAAATCGAAATAAGAGATATATCTCTGAATATTCCTATCACATAAATTAACATATTATTCAGATTTTAATAATTCATAATGCTCTACCAGATAAATATTTAATTTCAATTTTTTACAAATACACCTATATGTTTAAATAAAAGTCGTGTCATGTAAGTTAAAGTACTAAGCTCTCTGATGAAATCCGAGTAAATTGTATGTCTATTAAAAGAGATCATTAATATATGAGAAAAAGATTTTTATTATTACTGTGCAAGTATTGAGATTATGTAAATGTTACGAAATAAGTGAAATATTTCTCTTTATAAACTATAAATTGAGTAAAGATTTTTAACCAAAAGTGAACGCGCAGAAAGTATATTCATTGTTATAAACTGTTAACGATTTTATTTCAAAGAAATGTTAAATACCACACTCAAAAATACATTACTAAGGAAATGACACGAAAGCTTTATTGAGTGTACAATATTTGTATTGAGTGGACTTGAGAAGCAGAAAAAAATCTCCCATAAATATAAAGTAATTTGTTGTGTTGAAAACTTACAGACTGGTTATAAAATAATATAAATCTTCGTAATATTTTCACATTGTATTTACCTTGTTTAAATTAATTAAATAGTTCTTTATACTTATCACAAACTGAAGGTTTTAGAATTATAGACAAAACTATATATTCGATAATATAAAATGTTAAAAATTACACTTTATACTCCGCAAAAGAGAAAAATATAAGTCTTTGAAACGACTGTAGGAGCAGAAGTGTAGTGAGACCCACCACAAACCCAGGGCCATTTAACGAGCAAAGCTCTTAAGAATTTATTTAAAAAAATATATGGTGTAAAATAACATAAGAAGAATGGATCTTCCATGGACAGCATGGGGGTTGGGTCATCTTCCCTTCTCTTTGCCCAACAAATCACGAAAACAATCACGAAAATCAAAATCACTGGATACTAAACTAAACTAAACTGGAGCAGTATTATGTAATTTGGACCAATTCTCACTGTAGATAAACTTCAAGACGCTTTTTTATTGCACTGATCGATATCTAAAACTATCAAACTTTCGGGAGATACTCTCCTGACATATTTTTCTGGTCGATATTGTTCATACAATATCGCCGTTGGTTCACTTATTTATGTCTTCACCAAATGTAAATACCAGCCTAACTGCACAGCGATGGCTGGCTCGTTTTTATGAAGAATGTAAGCGTATACATTCGCGTAAGGTTTATTGATTTCTAAAACATCTAATGTGTTGGGAAATTTTTGATTAAGTGTAGTTTTTCCCATTTCTACACTCATAACATTATTGTGAAAACATATACCAATACCGAAACTTCAACCATCGTTTTTGTAAAATTCGAATTACTTAACGTAGTCCATTATTCATATTAGAGAATAATATGAGACTAGTGGTATGAGCACAATTATAAATATGTCCGTGTTAAGGCAAATATATTTTTTTGATGTGTTAAAACAAATATATTTTTTTAGTATTGAGGATATGTATTATTAAAAAATTACTAAATTCCTTGAAGCTATCTTAAAAAACTTTTTATGATTTGAAACATTTATATTAGTCAAAAAAATTAGCGGACATATATTTATTTTATAAATATTCAATATTCTATCCATTTGACAGGAGCGTAGTACAAAATAATTATGTATAAGCACGCTCCTACGAGGAATTTTCAATTTAGGAGCAATTCTACTAATTACACTTAAAGAGTTTCAAGTATAAAACTGCTTATTTTGTTTGCTTAAGTAGACGCCTTCATGAAATGTAATTGCAAAACAAATTAATTTTAAACCCCAGTACATTTTCTTACTGAAACAAAAATACTCTTTGAATGTGACAATTCTATAATACTCCCAGAAAACTTTTAATTTCATTTCATCGCGACATTCAGATATCTGTTTTCCGTCAATTTGTTAGTGTAACTGTTTCATGACGGACAGTTAAAAGAATAGAAATAATCAAATTATTCGAACAATTGTTCAAAGTTATTTTCTAACTGGGAAAATGAAAAAAGTGGGAAGGATTTTATTGAATGAGATTTGTAAGTTTTTAAGTATTAGTAAATATGGAATCGGAAAAGTAAAAGCGTTGAATGAAATTGGATTGGAGGAACGCTTGAGACATGTCAGAATACTTCACAACGACACAAAGCAAATAACATACTAAAATAGTTGCAAGTAACATGACTAGGGATTCCAATTTAATTCCATTTAAACATTGATCAGACAAAATATTGTCACGAGATTATTATATAAACAAAAAGAATTATTTTTAGATATATTCAAATAATACAATCAATATTTTTGAAAAAGAATTACACATAATCGAGGAGTTTACAGCACTCTGGACCTTTTACGGGGAATTGGAAATTATTTGAAAGGTTTAGAAGTCAATCGATCATATACGAATTTTCGCGAAACGACATTTCCTATTTAATGGGCGACATAACCGCTATACAAAGCAGTTGTTGATTTGATAGAAGCAAAACCAGAAACGAAGTTTGGTGTGCACTAACCAAACGGCGAAATAATTTATGAGAGTTCCTACCGGACGTTCGATAAGTTTTCGATAGCAATCAGCGTGATAAGAAACGGCGTACAAAGTCTTCATCAGACGTGTGAATATTCTAAAAGTTTCTCGAAAGTAACAATTATGTAGTCCGAATTACACAACACTGCTCCAGTTAAGTTCGTTTTTAGTGACTTTATTATTTAATAACAGGTTAATTAATTTAAAGTATTCATGTGTCTCCGTCGTCAAGATCCCGTTATAATACAAAAAAAAATTAAAATTCTGAAACTAGTTCTTTTCCAACTATTTCTAAAAAATATTTCTAAGTGCAGAAATATTGTTTAAAAATAATTCCACATGTATATACACTAAAACACTTTTGCTTTATGCTTAAGACAAAATATCATAAATGGGATCACAATGGGAACGTTAGAAATGAAATTATTTCAAAATTTTAACAGAAAAAATTCTGTGGCAATGATAATAAAAAATTTAATGAAGATATATTCTTAAATTTGACTCTTAGTAAATCTTTTTTTTTCATTTTGGTACACATATATTTTACACACCTTTCTAATTTCAGTAAAATATTGCAGAAGCCTATGTTTAATTCAGCGAGCATGCTGATATCTATGGACCGAAATATTAATCCGAAAGGAAAGGGGTTGCTTTGGTTTCCCTGGCCGTAAGGAAACTGACAGAATATATCCTTACTAGACAAAAGGTTTCTCCTAGATCTTTACTTATCTCGAATCACGTTATAAAATGTATCTTAGTTAGACAATACATTTAGTGGATAAATTAGGATACGATTATTAGTATAATCTTTTAAATAAAGCTAATAATCTGTATCTTCCTTTTGTCTTTAATTCATGGTAGTGAAGAAAGGAAGTCGCCTAAAACTACACAGAGCGTGATAATAAATAATTATTCAAATAATAATCCCAACATGTTTCTTGAAATTTCTTATCTACAGCACAGCGCTAAATAAACTGAAACAACATGAAAAATGATTAAAAGCTTTGGGCATGTCTTCCTAGAGTTGCATCATAAAGCATGTAGTGAAGATTTATATATTAAGATGGTGTCAAATTGAGAAGAATTTTACATGTTGCTTTATATTATTAATAAATGGAAGATGCTTGCGTATCCTACTAACCGTTCTTTCTTTTCTTTTGAGCCTAGGGAAAATTATGTACATTTATCATAGGTTAATCATGTTTGTCATATGTTTTATTAATTGCCAACTTGTTTACTTCAAGTAATTGAAAGAGTAGATATTATAATATTTAAATTACAAATTAAAAATACAAAAAAATCTAAATCTTGATCGATTTTCTTGATTTCAGCTATTTTATCAAGACGCAATACGCAGGGTCTTGATTAACTAGCTGAAATCAAGAATAAAGGGTGAGTCTTTAGATTTTTCTGTATTTTTTGTAAAATAATAATATCTAATTTGCTTAAAAAGTTGTCAAGTATGTAAAAAGTATAAAGAAAAACCACACAAAAAATATAATATTTTTAGAAAACAGTCTTTTTTTAAACATAAATTGTAAATAAATTAACTGAAAATTTATCATTATTATTAATAATTGTAATAAGTTAAAGATAATCGTTTACTTTGAAATATAATTTAAATAAAAATAAATGTCATTTAAGGCCGATCAATTTTCTTCATTTCCAAAACATCGTTGGTTTGGTAACTAATAAATTAATTTATTAAATAATGTAATTTTTGTCATATAAGGAAAATAAACATTTAAATATTCAGTTATTAATTAAATAACTGTATATTGACCACTTGGAGTAACTCTACTTTTTTTACTTACTTACTCTACCGGTTTCGATACCACTTAATGTTAGAGTAAAGGAACACAGGAAGATAAAACAATAACTTTTCTGAATTCACGAAACACTTTTCGAAATACGCCATACGTTAAAAAAAGAAAACGGTATCGAGATTCTACAAATAAATAATAGAGGCCTTAAATTGGATAATTTATAAATACTAGAAATCAAAAAATGCCAATACAATTAATAACCAGATAAATTTTATAAATAGTCATTTACTTCATATATTCCCCATGTCGGCGTCCACTTATCAATTACCCCCACCATAACTGTATCCACTTCCGTTCAAAAATTGATTTTTTTGCAAGAATAAGTAATGAATAGTAAGTATGCGTCCATCCTGACGAAGATACAGTGATATCGAAACCGGTAGACATAGAGTTATGCCAAGTAGTCAATACAAAGTTTTTAAATTAATTAATAATTATTCATGTCCAACTACAAAGTTAACGCTGTAAAAATCAAAAATATTTAAATATTCATTTAATAATATTTGGAACCTAATGAATAAGTTTGATACCTTTCCATTAAAAATTTTATACAAAATGCGAATGAAAATATGTGAGAAAAAGTGGTGCATTTCGCTCACATTGCCAGACAATGGCTTTCATAATATAGTTCAAAATTTCACTCAACTCGAAAGTGTTTAAAAAAAATAAAGTACATGATTAGATTCTTATAACAATAAAATCAATGGACTAGTGGTTAACACACATGTTGACTTAATTTCCATGTTTCGAGTTTCGTTCCAGGACACAACCAAGTTAGCCCTGATTTTATAACCCTAGCAATTAGCTTAATTTTAAAGTATTGTCACGTGTCGTGGCTGTAGGAGGAATTAATGAAAACGATGGAATTTAATACAGAATTTATTAATTACTGATTAATTTATTAAAAAAACATACAAGGTCACTTAGCAGTAATTAACTTAACGCTATTATTTAAATGAAACTATTTCGTTAATTAATCGCTCGTAAATAGACACTTTATCATCGCTTTAACACTTTGTTCACTATTCACTAGAACATTCCACCCAATTTCCGCACGTCTTATTTCGCTACGTAAGAACTTTCCAGATTAATCACTGTCGAATTACCGTTCACCTGGCTATATTGGCCATGCTTCCGTGCTGCTGTCAAACGCGCCCAAAAACAACTACCCGCTTACTCCCCTGTGTCGTATTTATATTGGCTAATGCTGATATCAAAACCTCCAGACGTTTCCAGTGTTAAAAAAAACTTCCTTGTGGCTTTCAGACTTTTGTTGATGTTTCCCGTAAGCCGTAGATTATGCTAGACCGTTCTGGAATCTTCGGTAATATTGTGATCATTTCAAACAACTGTCACTTAACATGAGTGCGTGATTCTTTTTAGCCTCGTTACAGTATAAAAATATTATTTAAACATTCTTACTGACACGTGCAGCCATCTTTATATATTTAAAGATACAATAAAGTTATACTAAGGCGACACGAAGTACTTTCCACGAAACTAAAGATTTCCTATTTCAAAGCTCCTCGTTTGTTTTGCGTGTTGTGTAAGAAACTTTAGCACCCTTATAAAATAAACAATTGGGGTCGAAAGCGGGTCTTTTAACCACCCGGTACTTTTGGGTGAAAATAGATTGGGAATAAAATAAACAAGATGTTCTTAACGGAGTGTGACCCGCAGTAAGGGATGAACATTTATAATCCATAAATCACGCAAACATAAATATACAGCGAGGGCCGCCGTGAACAATATTTATTTCCCGCTGAAACGGAGAAGAATGGGTGGAATCAAGATTGACTTTCTATCAAGGACGAGACTTCTCAATTGTACAATTTAGAAAAAAAATTAAATGTATCTTTAATATGAAACACTCGCGTTCTCTATACGAGATTTCCTTTTTTTACTCGCTCAAAATATTATCGCTGATTTCAAGCGCTCATTCAATCCAATTAAATATATTATCACGGACTTATCTGTGGGAGACGAATTAAAACACTAAAATTATTTAAAGTTCAATTTATTACCAAAAAAGTCACTGG
The DNA here is from genome assembly GCA_016648135.1 of Agrypnia vestita. Lineage (NCBI taxonomy): Eukaryota > Metazoa > Arthropoda > Insecta > Trichoptera > Phryganeidae > Agrypnia > Agrypnia vestita. Next base: position 111,132 of record JADDOH010006917.1, on the reverse strand, counting down.
ACACGAGTTTTATCGGAATACTATTCATAAATTTATAGTTACTAAATATTTCTAGAATTCCACACTCGTATTATTACACTGTTTCTTAATTCGCACTATTTCACGCTGGTTTTATTTCTTTAATCACTTTTTAGTAAACTCCATTCAATATTCGCACGTAAGAAAATTCTTGCCAGCTGGCAGGTAATTCCTTTATTTATTATGGCTGGTATTACTAACGCTGGTCACACTGCGCTCGCTCTGTTGCTAATATCGAGTTGATTAAACGTTACGAATGACTGACTCCGCGTCGCGTGACGCCCTTGTATTTATAGGTAACACTACCTTTTAGATCTTTCGACTCCACCATAACCGTCCAGTCACCTTGAAAGACCTGTGGAGCGTTCTAGACGATTCTAGAGTTGTTGTCAGTGACCGAGTGATAAACTTTGAGAGGATCCGACAGTGCGCAACTCCATTGATTCGCTATCTAGTTACAATATCTTCAGAGGAAATAAATACATAATCTATATTTTTTTTAATCATGCGAAAATTTTTTTAGTTCTCAATTAAAATGGCCGTTGAGAATATTCTGGTTAGAATTTTCAAGAACATATACTGCTTTCAACACGATATTGCAAGCCAATACTTTATCACAACATCAACACTCACATTAATACATCAACCCTGATGATTGACCTACAACGGATACCGAAACGTCTGCCAGAAAGGTCTTGTACGTTTTATATTACCTTAGAAAACTCAAATTAGAAGAAGCAACCATTTGATTCCGTGCATTTTTGTCTATGAATTTGAAGTTTATGTATTTAAACCTGTTAATGAGGACTTATAAATAAGTATTAAAAAAACACTTTTTTAAGACCACTTTGTTTCATTATACGCTACTAGTTTCGAGAATTACAGATTCTTGAAGATCTTTCGCTCCCATCAAATTCCCTGTTCTACACCCACCTGTGCCATCTTTGGTGCTTCTTCGTGGTAACAAAATTCATGCGCTGTAAATGTGCATGTTAATTAATCACTTTGCATTTTGAAATATGAAAATGAATTTTAAATAATGAAATGATGTAGTAACAAGCACGGATATTGGTGACAATTCCTACAGTATTTCCATACGAAACCTTATAAACGTAACAATCGTACAAAACAAGGCAACGTGAATTATATTTAAATACAATACAAGAACAAAAAGATCAAAAATGTATAATGAACTAATATTAGAATCAGTCAATGAGATAATATTTTTTTTTATTTAATATTAAAACTACATTTAAATCATAATACATTTGTCTATTACAATCTACTTAGATACATTTTATTTTATTGCTTTGCCTCTCCAAAAATGAGACTTGCTCATGTGCTTGGTGAGGGGCTTACACTTTATTAGTTTATTTTGGATTTGGCTTATTTGTTCCTTAGCTATATGTCTTGTTATGCATTGTCAAATTGTATCGATCTAAAGTGTTGGTTTATTTTTTTCTTTAATTGTTGTAAGTCATCGATTTTCTTAATATCTGTAGGTAGGTTATTGAAGTTTTTTATGCCCAAGTATATGTAGTTTTGTTGACACAGTTTGGTATTATATTTTGGGATTTTAAAATTGTTTTTGAATCTTAATGATGTGTTTTTTCAAATTTAGCAGTTATGTTTTATTTAATTAGTTGTATAATTGACGTTTTTTTGTAAACATTCTCTAATTTTGGAACTTGGAATTTAGAGAAAAGTAATTGTGTAGAGAAGGTTTTTCTTTTTTTTAATATTACTTTTATAATTGATCTTTGGATTACTTTCACTGTGTTTATGATGTTATTATATAATATGTATAACTTTCTGGTGCAAATATTTAAAATTTATCACGGATTATTGCCCAAAATACTTAAAATTAATAAAAAGAAAAGTGAAACTTAATAAGTGGCTACAGTAAGAAAAACAAAAATATTTTACAAAATTATTTAATGTTCAAAGAAATCAAGCTTCGAAAGCTAACACAAGATATAGACAGTAAATTCGTTTAGCTGATAGTACTTCACTGTCGATGCCCATTCATAAACAAGCTAAATTGTGGAATCAACTCTGCACTGACATTACATTGTCACAGACCACAGCTGTCTTCAAAAGCAAGCTTAAGCAAATTTACATTTCGCAAAAAAATTCTGTAAAGTCCTCGATTACGTTTTCGTTTCTACAGTCTCGTTACGATTTCAACATTTAATTTTTATTTATTTAAATTAACTAACAATGCATGAAAAATATGCTATAAAAAATATTTAAACAGATTAATAATATTTGTAATATTAATTAATATTTAAGGCATTAACTTTGTTTATTAAGGATAAATAATAGAAGCCTCACAGAGACGAAGCTATTTATATAAGAGAAAATTGGTTGGAAGTCTCTTATCCGATGGCTCAGGGCAAACATCCTGTATGAGCTGGTTTAAGTAATTAATTAATTAATTAATCATACCTCTGGGGACCAAATCCAGAAAATGTATTCTTAGAACATACTTTCATATTAAAATATTGTTGAAACATTAACTTTGTCGTCAGACATTTTAACAAAATGTTATTAATGTTAGTATATAGGTAACCACTAAAAATTACTTTTTTGTCTACCGGTTTCGAGATTGTCCTGACGAAGAGACAGACGGGTTATGTATCGAAACCAGAAGACCACAAGAAACAAGAAGAAACCAGAAAAGTAATTTTTAGAGGTTATATACTAACATAAATGACATTTTGTCAAAAAATATTTTGTCCATACATCTATTAATGGCTTACAGTAATATCTATAAAACAATGTCGTAATTGTGATGTGTCTAGTGCGCATATATGTGTGTGTGTAAGTGTGTGTGGGTGTGTGTATTTGCGTGTGCGTTGTCCGTTGGTTTTAAGCTTATGAATTTACTATTTTTAGTTTTTGCTCAATTTATAGTAAAATAATAAATAGGTTATTTGGATTTGTTCTGCAGAAATTGTAGTCACACACTGCCTTTTGATTGGATCCTAGCTGGATACATACCTGATCTGCCCGACCATCTCTCCAGTCGTGACCTAATTGCCTCGGGTCGCAGCCTCCAATTTCTCTATTTCCCCATTTGCTATTTGTACAAGCGTCCCCTATTCTTGATGGTTCCTCCCTGTTTGGATTGTGTTCGGAGCGTAAAGCTGGGCCTCTGGTTGGTTTGCTCAAGGAGAGCCTTCTAGCTCGGCGCACCTTGACGATTCAAATCTATTGAGAATTCTGTAAACAGCAAAAAATTCATTTTTTTCTGTTCTGATGAGAGATTGACAGTCAAATCAATAATATGAAATTGTAATTAGAATGTGTATTGAAAAGAATGTACATAATAAAGTATTCAATAAAATGTATACAATTTACTGTGGCAAATTAAAATTACTGTATAATTTTCTGTGGTGTATTAAAATTACTGTATAATTTACTATGGCAAATTAAAATTTCCGTGTAATTTACTGTGGCATATTAAAGTTACTGTGTAATTTACTGTGGCATATTAAAAGTACTGTGTTATTTACTGTGGCAAATTAAAATTACTGTGTAATTTACTGCAGCATATTAAAATTACTGCGTAATGTTATGTGGCAAATTAAATAATTTACAACTAATGTTTTAAATTATTTAATTAGCCACATTAATCTCACATTAAAAACCAAGTACGAGTAGTTTTGGAGAAACAATTTAATCGGATACAGGAAAATGAGTTCTTTCAAAATTTGTTTTTTTTTTATAAGTATATAACTCAGATAGAGGAATACAAAGTGAATTGTTGCCATTTTATTTAAACAGCTTTTACATTAACTTTTACAAATATAAAGTATTCATGTATCAAAATATAAATCCAATCCCACAAGTTACTTACCGTAGCGACTGACAAGGAAAGTAGAAGATTTTCTCATAATGGCTACCAGGTACCTGGATTGGATGCCGTGTGATTGAAAAAGATTGAGGATTTCTGTTCTGAGCAGTTCCAAGGGTTAAGGAAAAATATGGAGCGTTCCACAAAACACAGACGGAAAACAAAAGCTTATTTATGGGAAGTTATCTTCATAAATCACTTACTTCCTTCCGCAGTCTACACCGGAAACAAACAAAGATATCTCTGCGCTGTATCGGAAGACGCTGCGTCAATTAACACAAACAATAATAATTGATATTCCGGACGAATATTTAGTAATATCTTGCATTATTCATAAATGCTTTGTTTGAATATTATACAACGTACTATACAATTTATTTTTTTTATTGTGCTTTTTTGTCTATTTAATCAAATTATTCTAAAATAACAATTAAATTGTCAATAGTGAAATAGTGATATAAAAAGGAAATGGGCGAAAAGGAAGACACCAGAAACAATGCGACGTGCCCTACGTAAATTACTCCATCTGCAAATTTGTTACATTACAGAAAAGGGTTTAGATCGTACTTTTTGTATTAATGAAAGTTTTTAGTAAAATTCTTAACAAGTATTGCATATCATACGTATAAAACTTTATGAAGTTATGTATGGTTGAGAATTTCAGATAAAAAGATTCATTAATTAAAATAAACGATCTCTCTCCTGCAAAATAACAGATTTGCAGATAGAGTACTTTACATAGGGCATGTCGAGTGCAAGTTTAGAAAAAAATCAGACAAGTTCAAATGACAGAGTTGAACTCTCAAGCTAAAAAACAATCAAATGAAATTGGTGATTTACAAAATTTTTATTTGTATGTTCTGAGAACACAATTACTAGATTTACTCATAGAGGGATGATAATTGAATTAAGATAAATAGTAGAAGCCTCACAGAGAAGAAAGGTATGAATATGAGATACGTGTATGGAAGTGTTTTTTTATACGATGGCCTAGTGCTTATAGCCTATTTGAGCTGGCTTAAGTAATCACTTTACATAATGCGACGTTCACCAATTCCATTGTAAGAACATCCACATATTATCAAATTTTTTTAAAGTTGTATATATGTTAAAATTAGAATCTTTCATGTATTTGAAGGGACTATACTAGAGACATCTGTGGTCTTTACCGACGAAATAGTTTACATTGATTTACAAAATACTAATAATACCTTTATATTTTTATATTTTTGGTGTTTTACGTTGTTTTCCATTTATAGCCACGCTAACCAAAAAATTGATAAGGCAATTTAAAGCATTCGTAATATGGATCTATAAAGGAATACTTAAAATAATCTAGAAGGACAGAGTTACTAATTATGTTGTTATGGCTTAAATGAAAAAGGAAAAAGGAAGAAGAAAAAGAAAGTAATTAAAATAAAACTCATAATACAAGAAAACATTGCCGGAAGTCGGGGCTCTAAAAGAAGGAAAACATCATGGCTGAAAAACTCGAGACAATGGTTTGGCCAATCTACTGTGGAAGCTATTCCGAGGCACAGTCAATAAAGCGATGAAAGCCAACGCCACCGATAGATTACACGAAGAAGAAAAAGAAAAAAATCTCAAATTAATATCAATGCCAAACTTATTATTTTTAAAGCTGTGTGTAGACGTAATTTATTTAAGGGTGTAACTGAGCTAGTCGGCATACTTAACAGATTCCTGCCTGAATTATGTGTGGAAAATATTCTCCTATCAATAGCTTTGGAGATAGGCGGCAACATTTTTTTTTTCTATATTTCCAACTTTTTGTCTATAAAACATTTGAATTTCATTAAAATAACTTAAATTTAATTACAAAAATTCATTTGCTTCAACAAAAGTGAAATTAAATGAAAATAACACATTTTTTTCTTTTTATACCTCATTATTTTATACAACTTATCATTATTTGCGCCATCTGGTAATGTTAGTAAAGGACATTGCTACGAAGAGAATTGTGTATTTTTTTTTGCTTTTTATATCATTATTTTTACAAACCTCATTGTATTAGCGCTAAATGGTAGCTTTAGTGACACACATGGTTACGTAAAGAACATTGCATTTTTACTTTTTACACATCATTAATTTATATAGCTTATCATTATTTGCGCCATTTAAGAGCTTAAATTTTTTTATCAATATTTATTTTCTTTGTTTGTTACATATAAACATATATTTATGTGCCAAACTCCGCAGCAGTTTTACAGCAAGTGATGAACATTGTTACATATAAAACTATGCACAATTTGTTTATTTATTATTTTTAAATAAAAAGTTACAATAAATAAATACAAATGGTGAACGTTGTTATATATTAAATGATGCACATATTTTTATTTATTTATTTATTAATTTAAATAAAAAGTTCAATATAACATTTAAAATAAAAATTAAAAAATTTCTACTATATCAGAAATTCGTATACAGAGAAGGAGTATGTGAACTGGTGTATAGGTATGAAATCATGATAAAAGTAGTTAAATACAATAAATTTACAGATAAAAAGTATAAATAAGCGTTTATCTAAGTAATACAAATAAAATTTAATGTCAAACATTGATTCAATACAAAAAAATATATATAGGTATATTTATTAAGATGTAGCAGTAGCTCTGAAATTCTGTTTTTATTTAAGAAACTTTAATTTAGGAGGAAGGTGCAGATTTGGTGTAAGCTGACATACTCATATTTTGCTTTGTATTATTATTTTATATCATAATTTTTGTGCCATCTGGTAGCATTAGTTAACGGAGATTGTTACGTAGAATATGATGTACCTTTTCAAATTGTCGTACAAAATGTATAAACCTTGAATATCGTAATGACATGGTAAATAACTCATATAAACTCTGGTCAAAGGACGCCCGCAGTCGCATCTCGAACTTTAGTTTTTCGATTATTCCTTAAATAGAAATAATTTATATTTTCCAACCACTCTTGCGTGCCGATAACCTGATACTTTGCTCTATACCTAACCCTTAACCAGTGTCATGATTTTCAACACGTAACTTTTATCACGTAACGCTTATCGTGGGAATTTTAAACACCTTTTTGAGGGCTTGTCAGATAAATCCGCATAACTTATATTTAAAATATACTAGCCTACCCGGGCGGCTTCGCACGCGTAGTTTTAAGTATTTTATATATTTTATCAATTTTGTAATAATCTTAACATATAGATATATGTCGTTACGGACTTTTTATAGATTTTTTTTCGTTCTGCAACTACTCTAGAATTTATATATCTCTTACCGTTAAGGCAGCATTCGTAAAAAACAGTTAAAAATAGACTTTTGTTGTCAAATAGGTCACCACAAAAATCCCTTTTATTTTAACGGAATAATATATAGCCTTTGTCCACCCTGAAAGTGTATTCTAAATATTGGTGAAAGAATTTTTGAAATCGGATAAGTAGTTTCTGAGATTACCTCCTACATCCAAACTTACAAACTTTACCTCTTCATATATCAGTATAGATTCCTCTTTAATTTCATAATGTATTTTCCAATCATAATACATGTTTTCAAACCCAATCTTCAAATTTTAGAATAGAATAGAAATTATTTTCTTTATTGCATACTTTTATTCTCTTCAAGATTATTATTTTTTTAAATGCTTAATGTTTCACTTGTCTACCAGCGGGAATCTTGTTATCAATATTTGACCCACTTCTTAAACAACAATTCTACTAATATTTTGCAGAAGGACGTATTTATTATAATTGAGATTGGGTTTGTCTTTGAAATTCATTTTATTCAATATCGAGTAATATATATTTTTCTAATTTTTTGAGATGCAATTTGCACATCAGAAAGAAAAAGTGACGACAAATTATGTGAGATAGAACCACGGAAATGTAGAGCCAACCTTGGATCATATGTATCTTCGATGTCATGATCTGCAAACTTGTCGGCCTTTGAATGGGCTGTTATGAGTTAAAAACAATTTAAAATAATAATCTATTTTATCACACGGTTTTTTCACAACAGGAACAAATGTTATTTGGCTTCATTTGTGTCAGATATAGGGGGAAATTTTTCTTCATCAATATTTGGTTCAACAATCCCTTTGAAATTTGACAGAGAGGCGTTTTCTGGATGACAATAAAAATTCATTCATAAGTTTTACAAAATTAGTATTATTATTCAAAAAAATATTATTTTATCCGACATCTGTTGATTACGTTAGAGTTTTAAACTCATACATCACAGAGCTACAATATGCTGATGACTGCGCTCTGGTTGCATATTCAGTAAAAGACTTCAACGAAATCATCAAGGTATATACCAAGGTGTACCAGATGTTTGGCCTAGAGGTAAAAGTAAGAAAAAAACAAGTACTAATATGCTCTGCAGATAACGGGATAATAGATCTATCGGATATCAGAGTGGGAGGAGTGCAACTGGAGAACCTCAACTTGATCCATCTTGGCAGCATCCTAAGATCAAATTCCTCGCTTGATGGTGAACTGAAGGACCGTCAAAAAATGCTTCAGCGGCTGTTGCCAAACTAAATGATAGACTTCAATAGCAGAGATATTTCCCAGCAACCTAAGATATCGGTCTACAAAGCTATTGTGCTTCCCATACTTCTGTATGAAATAGAGGCTTAGGTACCGTACAGAAGACACGTTAGGAGTCTGGACATGTTCCATCAATGATTCCTTCGCCGCTTACAGATACAGATCCACTGGAGCGACCATATATCTAACATTACAGTTCTGCGTCGCTCTAAATGTCAGCCAATTGAAGACATGATCGTAGAAGCGAGATTGATATGGAAGAAACATGTGTTACGCATGGGCGATCACAGACTTCCGAAGCGGGTCTTATATGGAATGATAGTGGGCAGGCAAAAGGCCAGGGGACAGAAAAAAGGTATAAAGACTGTCTCCGAGAATTGCTGAGCCTATGTGGAGTACCTAAAAACTGGGAGCAGCTGGCACAAGATCGTGTGAGCTGAAGGAGAGTTTGCTCTCGGGCTGATGGTGTTGCGGCGGCCAGACCATTAAAAAATGAGCAGCGAGCCGCAACCATGCGACAACGGGACCGACCAATGCACCCTGGTCCCTTCCTATGTGAAAAATGCAAGAGAGAGTGCGCCTCTCGAATAGGGCTATTTTCCCATCGCAAAGCTCATGAGAGGCGCAGCAACAACTAAGTCAGAATGGCGAGGGGATCCTCGATCACGAGGCCCGGCTACAACAACAAACTTTGGAGTTTTGAAGTTAAAAGCATTCGGAAAAGAAACATGTTTTCGACGCAATTCTAATTAATTCCAAGATTTGATGTGAAGAAGTCTAAAAAGTAAAATGATGTTTTAAAAAAACATTATTTAAAAAAAAAATACAAAAAAATTTTTTTTTCAACAGCCTCAGTACTAATAACGATTATAATATATGGGTATAGCAATAAAATCAAAAGCGTGTGGTGCTTTTTCTAAAACCCTAAAGATCATTAGCATAAAATAATCTGTACATTCACGTCACTGCGTAAAACTCTCTTATCACAATTCAACATATTCGGCTAGTTAAACTTTGTTATATTCAACACTACATATTTGATTGATTATTTAAACATAATTATGTTTAACACGTATCATAAATTGATGATATCCACAACACGCTTTTTTGACTGATTTTATTGACATAGCAAATACCCATAATACTGTGACTTTTCTATGGGTGTATGCTTGTCATTATGAAAAGTCTTCGTTATACTCTATTTTTTTTATAAAAGCGCGTTTTTTTAATATAATGTTATTATTATATTATTTACTTTTTAACAATTCAAAAATAATATCAACAAACCTCAACTCATATTTAGTAACTTTATACTCCTTTGAATGATTTTTGGCTAACTAATTATGATAATGTATATACTTATTGGGTACTCAAACTATTTTTGTAAATGTATATGAAAGATTTGCCTGTAACAATATATAATTTACAATTTCGAGGGTTGCCATATTGTTGCAGGATGCCATCCATGTATAAAAGGGCTGCAAGATTACTTTTCAGTAATTAATTATATTTTTAATCTTGAAAATAATTTAATGGAAAAATCAACATTGGCAGTTGCGCAGCGGTCATAATCAAGCACAGCCGAATGCTTTATACTTGTGCCTAATTTATTACTAAACAAAATTAATATTTCACATGTTGAATGCGTTCAGCACCGTAACATCACCTAGACTGGAAAATTCTTTGGAAATGCACGGCGACGCGTGATTCTGCAACGTGATATTTAAGTTTAGTTGGAAGAGGTACATAATATAATATCATAATTTGAGGTGAAGTAATATAATATCACAAAGTACTTTTAAATGTATTCAGTTGAATGCACAAGGTGCAACGTCAGACGAAATCTTTTAAAACATCGCAATCTCGACATTGTTGACCATTTCGTGTAGATTTCATTGAACTGCTCCCACTTTACTAATTTTGTTTGAAAGTATTTCAGATGTTTATAGCGCTCACTCCCAATTCGTAGGAGGTAATAAAAAGGTGAAATGTGCTAAATGATTCCTATAATCCAGAAAAAATAATTTAATCAGGGTAGTATGAATCTTTTTAAATCTTGTATAAAAACTTTTATATTCTTGATGTTTATAGCGTTAACTTTGTGGTTGGACACTTTAAAAAAAAATTAAGTGGTTTATACAAAGTTATTTAATTAAAAATTATACTTGTATATTCTTTTATTGTTCCTTTAACATTGAAATTAGTTGATCTAAGAGTTACTTTTAAATATTGTCACCAGACGTGGCTGTGGGAGGCACACACTTAAATTTAATTAGATTTTTATTTATTACACAAAAAATCACTGGACATTAGTTAAATCATAAGTCATTAAATTTATAGTCACTCAATAACTATAAATTTTTCACAATTATTTTTACATTTTTTTTAATTCGCTCTAATTAATAATAAAAACCTTCCAATTCCAATTGGAAATTTTCAGGGTTTTTATTATTTTATGAAACTTTTATTGAAACTCATGAATTTTTCGTAAACGATAAGAGTAACTGTAATGATACTTCAACGTTTTGTATACAATAAGTCAGAAATATTGAAAAAAATGTAAAATTTGGTATTGCATAACTCAATAACTATTGATTGGTCATGGTTGCTTGAACATTTTTGACTCATAATCAAGGCAGGAATCCACGTGTAAAGTACTGTAAACAAGCTCTGTTACACCGTGTGTAATAGTTCTCTTTTGTAATTTAATACCCGTTCACTCCATACAAACCTCTTAGTTTTTGAAGACCTACTTCGCCCTGGCTTCAAAGGTGCTACGATACTAGAGCTGGTTAGGTACCCTACTGTTTTTGACGATTTATGGGCTCACAGCAATCAAAGGTTTTCTCAGCCTACCCCCGTTATGAATCTTACACACTACTTGGGTTGATTTTGAACGACCTTTTCGTCAAAAGACCTTTTTACCATTTTATGGGTTCAACACTCGTTGCGACCTTTTGAACTGCTGAATATCGTCGAGTGAAAGCTGCTTTAGGTACATGGCCAACATCAATTTAAGTAAAGACAGACGCTTTTGAAAGTAAACATTAATGTTTGATTAATGTTAGACTGAAGGCATGAGATTTAATCCTCCATGATGAAATACTGCTCATGATCACAGTGCAAAGATTTAAAATGCAAATAGTGTAAACCTAATATGAATATAAACAGAAACGAGTTATTTAAATTCATGGAATGTAAATGTTCTGAAATGATAAAAATCTCAGCAATGTAGTTTTTCTGTGTTTTTTAATGATTGATACCACTAAGTATTTTTTTAGTGTACTTTTAGTGTAAATATAGATAAATATATCGAGATAAATAAATCGAATGATTGATACCACTAAGTATTTTTTTAGTGTACTTTTAGTGTAAATATAGATAAATATATCGAGAGTAGAAAGCCAAAAGGATATTAGTGATTATTCCGAACATTACAAGAGAGAAAAATAATCTTTTGTTAATCTGATTTTATCAATATTTATATTATTATAAAACGATTTCCATGTGTTTTGGATTATCAAATACGGAAATTGTTTAATAATAAATGTACGTGACGCGATTTGCCGCTTACGTGGGGAATGGTGGGAATATGGTCGGGAAACGGGATAAAGAATAGGAAGATTAAGAGGAATAACGAGACGAGAAATGGACTGTATTGGTCGAGAAAGGGAGGGACGTTTCGACTCACCTTTGTCTCTTGGTGCCCTTCCAATATGTCACCTCACCAAACACTCGGTTGGCCACCGACACGCGTTAATCCCGTTGTCCGACGGTGACTAGACGAGAGAATGTTCAAAGGATACATATTTGAGCACAAGACGAAAAAGAGGTCATTTAATAATTAATAAATTAAATATCTTAAAAGCAGCAGGTTCGATCTGTAAAAAAATTGTTATTATTTTTTTATCATCAATCAAATAAATTAATAATATCAAAAATGCTGCACTGTAGATATTTTATTTATAAATAAGTACACGACATTTTTTTTGTCTCGAACAAACATGCACCAGGGAAAGTTCATCACAGTCACGAAGGAGGAGTTCCACGGAAATGGACATAACGCAACCATTTTTTTTCAAAAATTTCCCAATAATATCATAGCTTTATATGTATCTTAATAAGTGCCAGTAAAAAAATACAAATAACGAATCACATCCTTGGAAAAAACAACACAATTTATACCTTAATTTCAGGCTCCCAATGATTGTGGCGTAATCTTTTAAAATACCACAATCTTGCGTGAGATAAACATTTAATTTATTTTTTTATAAAATATATTTAAATATATTTTAATGTACGTTTTACGTTTTTCCGAACAACTCATAATTTAATGCACTTACTATACGCGCCTGCCTATGTTAGCGTTTTCAGAAATCAAAAGTATTCAAAAAATAAATATTTTATAGCGCAGGTCATCAGTTTTTATTACACTCTCCATTAAAATTTAATAAATGCTCAAACACAAATACTATATTAACAATCGTTTTCTATGGCAAAGAACTTCAATAAATATAAAACATCACATATGTACCCTCTGCAAGAAATGCTTCAATGGGGACGGTATCTGGTATTGTTGCTTTCCTTTTCTTCATTCTTTCGGAGGGTCCATTCTCGTCAATAAAGATATTTCTGGAACCATGTTACAACAAATGGCGATTCTACGAGAATTTTCTAAGGTTTTCTTCATTCAAAAGTTTTGTATAAGATTCCATTTATACGAGATTCAGTCTGTCATGACTGTCCCATTGATACAGATTGTGTTTCCCAATTTGATTATTTTTTTGGTTTCCCCGATTTATATATTTTTTTTTTTTTTTTATTTATTTAAAAATCCTTGTTTACAAATAAGATACTTAATACTAATTTAACAATAAAACATAAGATAAAACATAAGATAATTTACACATTTTTGTTTTGTTTAATTTGTGGATTATGCCACTCTACTAGGCTACGCCTGTCCCAGAGTGGCGTTATAGCACACAATTATAATATTTTTTCGAGTTCGTCAGTAGTATTTATTTTCATAAGGTAGTTATTATGTATCTATAGAGTATCAAGTGGAATGTTAGTGAAAGTTGAGTTAGTCATAAGTCCAAGTGTAAATATGTGTAGAATAATTGTTTAATGTAAAAAGGGTTAAAGTTTTGTTTAAGATTATTTTTTTATTTTCCTTAATTAATTAATTAATTTATATAGGTATATATTTTTATTTAAAGACATTATTACGCAATTACAGTAAGTAAATTTTCAGTTGCTGTTCTACCTTTGGAGGTAAGCCAGTTGTTTGCTAAAGCTTTTATTTTATTAATTGAGTATATTCTGATTTCCGGGAAGTCTGTTTTAAATATGTTAAATATTTTAGGCCCTATGTATGAGTAATTTTTCTGTCCATGTGTTGTCTTAGTTTTTGGTATTTCGTCAAGGTTTCGTAATGCTTGTCTAGTATTATGTGAATGCGAGTTACTGGTTGCTGTTAGGTGGTTTGTGTTTTTAATGTAGAAGATGAGGGTAGATATTTCATTTTACACATCTTTATCTTTCTAGCTTCTGCTGAAAAAAATATTTTTTAGTAAATCTATATAAAATTTAGTTGGTAAATGATGAGTCTGTTTGAGTTTGTAATTTACAGATTCCAATATGCTGGTGGTTTTCTTAGCTTTTCATGTATGTAAGAAAAAAAAATTACAAAGGTAAATTTTGATGCTTTTAACACAATATCAAATTAGTGATTTTTTTTAATTGATTGAGCAACTTTGTAGATTGAATTTATTATTTGTATGCATCTACTTATATTTTATTAATTACACCTACATGCTTCAGAAAAACTTTTCCGTCGTCAGGGAGTTTTATAAATTTCAAATATCAAAATGAATAATTCTAAAAAAAAATGTGTTTAATCAAGAACTTAAGTAATAATATTTAAAAATAATTTTTCAAATGATTCGATAAACATTATCAACAAACAAATCAATTTTCAAAATTTAGTTTTTACAAATAGATATTAAAATCCAGAAATGGAAGTATTTATATGCTACTATAGGAGCTGGTCCATCTCTTGTGGTGAATTCTAAGATTTTATGGTTAAATTAAGGATTCACCATATTTCAAACTTTTGCAGTATTAATAACAAGTTGGATTGCGCTTGTGAAACGTAAAACTGTGAGTAATCAATTATTACTGTTTTTAAAATGATATATTTATTAGTGAAAAGTGAAAAATGAATAATAAATGACTGTGGAGTTTAAAATAATTAATGGTGTTAAATTAATAAATTTAATTTGTATATTTTCCGAGTCCTTTCAAGCTTTCCTTACAATTACAGAGTTAAGGTTGTTATTACGGTCGGTAGACGTTGAATAAGTATCCAACGAAACGTCGAGATTCGCTTCTCGCTAATACATACGGTGCGTATAAAATATCCGAAATTACAGTTAAATTTCCTTACAATTTTCTTAATTTTAAAAATGTTAGTGCTGTTCTTATCACCTTATCAAGCTGATACTTCACTTTAAATATAGTTTCTTGAATAAATTATAATATCATTTTGGCGAGAAAATGTTAGAAAAATTTACGTAAAAAAAAATTCTTTCTTCATACTATCAATAGATTTTAATTATTTATCTAAGGAATGAACGTTTGGAAGTTTTAAGATTAATGTTTTTTATTATAATAACGAGAAATTTGTATTATCATGGGATGGGATACAAATGAATTGCTGTAAATTCATTCATTAAGCCACTGAACACGAAGTTAACTGGGGCAGTATTATTTAATTTGGACTATTTATTTTTTATTCTGACAAATAAAAGTTTGATTGTAAAATAATTTTATTAAGTACAAAATATCAAGATTTTTTTAGTCTTGATCGAATTTTGGTACCCAAATTATATTAATTATGAAAATTTTGGGATTACATATTACGTATCCCGGGATTATTTAACACTATAAGCTGGACTGGAATCCCAAAATTCTTTATCTGTGGTTAATTTCAAAAACTTAATTTGAAAATTTCAAACAGTAAGTTTTAATATGATACATTATATCAGTAATGAATTCGTAATAATATGAGTATATTGTAATGTAAAATGGTGCAAATATTTAATTTTGCAAACCCCCATTATAAGATGGGCACGTGGGCCATTTAGTGGAAAATTAGATTACCTCCAGTTGAATTAATAAAATAGAAGTAGTCTGGGTTATTGTCTAAACAAGGGTATAGAAGAAGATGATAGGTATAATTATCACAAAGCGCTGAATAAATTTCCTCATACACAAACGGTCTGAAAGATAACGTAATCGGAGTAGTGTGATGAAAATAATTTAAATTAAAAATATTTTTATGTTCTGAGAACGCAATAACTAGCTTTGTTCACTGTGGGATTATTTTAAAATATAGATGAATCATTAACAACTGCGAAATCTATGTACTAATGAAAATGACAAAAGATATCTCTAGCACTGTCCCTTCAAATAAATGTAAGGTTTCTATTTGGAACATGTTTTTACTAGGGTGCTTCAAAATTTTATTAAATTTAATTATTCATTTTTCTATGAGGTATTCCTTCATATGCTTTCATTTGTCTAAAAACCTACACAGTATCTTTTTTTAGATGACTTTTAGGAATCGGAATCGCTTCCAGCTGTGAAATTGTAGGGCTTAACTAAAAATATTTGATGTTGGTACTGAAACCGTAAAAATTTATTTTAAGCAAATTTTTCCGAAAAATTAGTTTAATTTTAGATTAAAATAAATGAAAGAATTGAAATTTAAAAAAAATAGATATAATCAAAAGGAATATTAAATATTTAATATGACGTCAACGTTAATTTTTTTGAGTCAGGAAAAAATAATCTTATCCGCTCTTCATTGGTGGAGTGAATAGGATTGTCTTCATATCCCCGATGAGTCTTCCATGAGCACTGCTCCCCTCTTTACTTTATTATATACAACTTTCTAATAATGTACAAAAGTCTTACTTTTATTACAGTCATCATCAACCTTCTATGTCCTAACATCTTTTGTCAAAAAATCTATGAAAAAATTCAATGTATGATTTTTAAACAAAATCAAAAATATTTATAACACAACAAGAGCATTTTTGAGTGTTTCTCGCTTTGGAAAACCTTCCAATCCCTGATTTTCGAGGCCTGCGACCATTCTCCGCTTAGTTTCCAAGGAAACTTCATGATCGAAGTATACAAAAGTACAAATATCTTTAGACAGATACCAAAAATGTCATTTTCCGAGTTTTTTAACTCACTTCACTTGTAAACGCCATTACATGGCACGATCGTAAAATTCAGTCTAACATATATTTATTATTTATTTATAAGTAAATTATTTAGAAAATCTTATTTTTATTGAAGTGAGTTTAAAAAATAATGTTTATTAAGCATTTAGGTAAATTACGTGATGAACGACACAAGATGAATTGTCTTATTAAGTATCAAGCAACTGCTTGATTTATGTAGCACTGTCTGTAGGTATATACTTCCACTCATTTAATTGTGTTATCGTACGTATCATGCACTGTAATATTCACCCGAAAAATTTTATTGCTTTTACTGCTTCATTTATCGTATGACAAAGTCTCTCCTGCGGTTTTCAGCGAGGAATTTGGCTTTGGCAGTAATTTAAGTTTACCACGAAATTTCTACAAATATAATGAATCCGGATTTCGTGATTGATTGGCTATTTAAAAATTTATATTATTTCGAGGAATAATCGTGAACTCGTGTATTTAGGTATCGAGAGTAAAAGTGTCAATCGACAACAAAAGTTTTAAGGCAAAATAATTATAAAGCAATGCATATTTTAACACTACATTGTTATCAAATTTCACTGTGATCACAAATATTTTTACAAATTTTTTTGTGTTTTTTGTATATGCTTGTTTTTTATAAAAATAATTTAAGATTTTCTACAATAGAGTATATCTGTACTTCAGAGGTAAATTAAAGTGATAATATAAAATCGTATTTTCTTATAAAAAAAATATCATATCTCTAACTAAGTATTGTCTAGCACAAAATAGGTTATGTGAAAAAAGGTAGGTAAACAATAAAGTATCCTAGAGGTAAACTATCATAGCTGCCACAGTAAATCGAAAAAAGACAACAGTGAGTGAAAAATTTTAATTAGCGAAGATAAGGTCTTTTAATGATAAATTTAAATCTGAGGTATTTAAGAGGTGCAGTAGGAGAGAAAAAAATTAGCCTAATCAATGACCTCGTTTAAATAGAGTTCCAAGACTTATCTGTGCTCCGAAATACAATACATACAAACATTGTTATAATTGGTTTCATCATGCTTTCATGTTTTTTTCGTGTCAAAAATAATGATTTCCCAAATTAATTTCTGTTCATTTTCATTCCTCACCTGCTTTTTCATATTGATTATGTCAACAAATTTTAAAATAAAGTAGATATCTGAGTGCATTTTTTTAAACTTGATTTTGTTATCTATAAGATTTTTACATGTCCATAAACATAGAGTCGTAGAACAGCATTTTTTTCAATCAGGCTTTCTGCCCGCGTTGGGCGATTTGTGACAACATTATTATAATGCATATTATTATTATAATTATTATAATGTATTATAATGCATTATATTAGCACATATGCATAACATAATGCATATATATAGCATAAGTATTATAATACATAATTAAAATAACAATTGTTATAAATTAACTTTGTTTAAACCACTTATTTATTGAAAAAAATCAACATGTTTCCATACATTACTTTTTAATATTTTGATCTATACATCGATTTTTAAATATTATTTTTCTTTTCCTGACGAAGAAGCCATTGGCTTCGAAACATGTTGATTTTTTTAAATAAATAAGTGGTTTAAACAAAATTAATTTATAACAATTATAATTATGTTACCACAAAATTAAATTTGCTACATTTGATGAAGAAGTAATTAAAATAATATACTTTAAGTGTGTTTTTATTTATTTATTCCATGACATTTTTTCACAATTTGATTGTACGATGACGACATGTAAAATATTTTAAGGATAAACTGTCAGAAGATAAGCGAACGCTTTTTTCAGAGATAAACTAACGTTAAGAGCTTCTCTCCTTAACTGGGATATTATTTTAAGTAAAAAAAATGTAATAATATGCTTTAGTATTGGGTATTTGAATAACACAAAGAAAAATTCACATAAATTAATCATTTGTTTATGACTGAGATGAAAACATTTTAAAAAAATTGCTGTTTTGTTTACTTATGATAGTTAACTTTTGGTAAAGATATATGCGAGTAATTTCTTGAGGATAATAATTTATAGGCTGTATAGCCTTCCATATCTCAAGCATAAATTGAAATCTACATATAAATAGTTATTTTAATATTTTATATTTTTTGTATATATTTTCTGTCTAAATTCATTAAACATTTTTATTTTATTTATTAAATGGAGGCTTACCAAAGATTTGATAAGACGACTTGAAGTATTTAAGATGTTGATCTACAAAAGAATATTCAAAATAAAATAGTTGGACATAGTTACATGAAATGTGAATGTGAAAAACAATTTTTTTTAATGAAAACTTTATATATATATATATACATTTTTGTATCATCTTCATCATCACTTTTGGCTCTACAGCCCCTGTAGGGTATTGGCCTCCTTAAGAGTCTTCCTCCACTCATCTCGGTTTTGTGCCAGCTCTCTCCAATTCAGAAGCTCCAAGGCAGGTATGTCTATAAAGAAGTTGTCGCTCCATCTTAATTTTGACCTTCCTAAATTCCTTCACCCTATCGGTCTTGAGTTCAGCAGGGACTTTGCTTGATACTCGGTCATTCTCTCCACATAATCCAGCGATCTTCCCAGTTTTGTAAATTTGGTAACATTTAGCTCCATAAACAGAGTATAGAGCTCATTGTTGTAACGTCTTCGCCAAAGTTCATTTTCTAAAATCGGTCCAAAGGTACATCTTGAAATTTTCTCTTCAAAAACATCCAGTGCTCGCTCATTTCTCTTAGTTAGCTGAGTATGTGAGCACTGGTCTGATAAGCGTTTTGTACACTAATATTTTTAATGTTTTTGGGTAGCAATCTGCTTTTGTAGACGGAAAAAAACATCGATTTGCGCTTACTATGCGCTTCCAGATCTACTGTGTAGTATTATTGTTATTTTTATAGTAAATTTTTATGTAGATTATATGTTTGCTTAGATTAATATACAGTTATCAATCCAAGAATCCAGGTTTCCGAAATGAATCACCTTAGGGAAGAAGCAGGAGTAGCCTTAATGTATCGATTGAGAATTACCGACATAAAAGTGACCTCAAACTGGAGTCACCCCTCCTACATATAGAAATATCTCAAATAAGACAGCTAGGACACATCTTGCGAATGCCAGAGAAGCCATCTTGAAGTAGTCGCTCCAGACTCAAAAAATTATTTACATGAAAACAGACCGGGTTTTGACTGGGCAAGTAGAACCAAATCGGCGCAAGATTGGGGAAGACGGATAAGCCTTTTCAATTATTAACCCCCCCCCCGACCTTTATGAGATAAAAAGTCAAAAAGAGTGATAAAAAAAGATATTTCAATTATGCGTAAATATTTTTTTTTCTTAATAATGAAAAAATTATCAAGTGCGCCCAATTTATTTTAAGTAAGGAATTCCTTAAAATAACTATTTTAAATGTTACTTAACTATGATCTTTTGTCTTTGACGTTTCAAAGAAAATTATTTAAATTTTTCGCGAGTGACTCACTCCAACTGTTATTTCAATGAAAATCACACCGGAAACCTTTTCACCGTTCGCCCACCGTCGAAATTATTTGAACTTGCCTTAAAGTAATTTTCTTTGAAAACGTTCAACTTATCTTAAAATCTTTGGCTTTAAACTTCTCATTTTACAAGAGGCCGATATCATTTTTCATGATTACTCGGAAAACCGTAACCTATCTCTCGTAAAATATGAAATACGTTCACAATGCTCGCGTATTTTGGTATTCATTTGTGAAAAATATTAGGCGAAATATGAGTTCCAAATGCTTTTTAAATTCTTAAAAACAGATGAATCGTAAAAGCATGCCGCTTAAAACATATTGTACCAGTATGAGTGGTATACTGCATAAACTTCTGATATGGATACAGTATTTGAAATGATTTTTTCAAATATGAATATCTGAATTAACAGATACCTACTCATATTACCAGAAATAATAAAGGTAAGGTACCTACCTAAATTATGAATTGAAAATTAGTCATTTATTTTGTTTTTGTTAATAAAGGAGTACCAAATTAGATGATGAGAGAACAAGATTTTCTTTCAGTCATTGAAATTCGTTTATATCGGTGATATAATTATACAAAGCTTATGGTTAGTTAAAGAAACCCTAATTTTACAGGAATAAGTACATATTTAGATTAGATAGTTATTCAAGTAGTCAGGTAGTAATTTAGTTGATCTTTATTGTAGTGTCTGTGGAATGCGTGAAAGAGAGCGAACATTTATTATTACTTATCTATCCGTGTTGTCCTTAAATTGTGGTAAATATACCTACCCTTTTGTATTCCTCTCTTACCACGTATTTGTATCTTATGATGACCAAATAAATATATAAATTAAAATATAAGTCCATGATCGTAGCGCAACCATCCCCTTTTCTCTACGATGTCATCAAGTCTGCTGGACACTTGTCTACCTTTTAAACCCCGTCATGACATTATCTATGTCAGACGAATGACCACTGGTCTCGCTCGCACCTCGAGGTCCAATCGGCATGCGCGGCGCATCACACGCAATTCGATCACCGTTCGAGCTAGTCACAGAATAGGAAGTAATAATACAATAAATACTTTAAAATACCTACGTGTATCATTGGGCTTAGATTCCGAATCACTCCCCGTATCGAGACCAAAAACATAAAATACTACAATCTGTCCATTTACACTCCATCGTGCTTCTGATACTCGTGTAAGATTACGTTGTGCGTACAACGGGATTCATTTACCCCCGCTCCATATCCTCTCCAATACAACCACCTTTCTTTCACCTTTCACAGAAACATGATAAATATTTCATGTCTACTACTGGAAAGGGTATATCATTACCCATATTAAGGACTGCAGGTATATGTACATTTTATCTCGAATCACCATATAGAAAGTATAATGATATAAATTCTGTTCCTAAACGAACCCTGTACCGTCTTTACTATGCAATGATCATTAGGCTGTCCCGATGAAAAAAGTTTGGATTACCTTAATGCAAGGCCTTTCAAAACTTGCGTAATTGAGCGTAGATTACTTAAATAATTTTAAAAATAAAATAAAACTATATTTTTAGGGTTTTACCGATCTACAAAGTTTTGAAAATTTGTCATTTTTATAGTGATGTTTTGCTATCCTCAGTTTTGGCTCTTGAATACAAAAAAATATTCACTTTTGTTCTTTTAGGTGTAAATCATACATATCGTTTCGATTTGCATGTAACAACACGTTATCAACTACTTCAAATTTGTTAGGTTTCAACCTGAAAATACCCTCAAGTTTGAACTTGTTTTAAGGACTTTCTTGACTTGACTCGCGAGTGTTTTCTTATGATAATTGATCATATTCGGTGACGGACAGATCGTGTCACCAAACATGGGTTAGCAATTCCAAAAGAACAATATTCCTTTATTAACCTCTGCCGTAAAAGCACATGGCCAGACACTCGAAACATATACCCCAATAACCAACTATTTACACAGTTAAAAGGTGCTCAGATGTTAGTCTTCCTTCTGGTTTTGGAGAGCTCTGTGAAGGTTTTGGGGTAGCAACGAGTCCCAAGTACTTCTCAGTTGCCGCTGGCGAACGTCGAACAACAAACGCGAACAACTTTCTTCTAGCGGCTTCGTCGAATTTGGCAACAGTGCGACACGTCTGTTCCCGAATGCTTAGAATTTTGAATATACCTGTCGCGGTCCGTTTCAAACTGGTACGGATCCTAGTAACTAACAGATTTCGATCATCAATTTGGACCAATTTCGGTGGTCATGAAACACATCAAATTATTAATTAAGGCGATCATCTAGCAGAATGAGCAAATTTCATCATTTTTTCTCATATCTTCTCTTGCGTTTTTTATCACATTTTTGCGGGGAAATATCTCATTTTAAAATTTATTCAGCAGGTTACATATATTTTAAATACGAATATTTTATTAAAATGTCACAAACTAAATTAAATAATTGATTAATAAATTATCAAACTTTCGATGTTTTAAAAATGAAGAAAATTGCTCCACTTTGTGGGCCTTTTATGACTGAACGGCCTGTAGGGATGTCTTTTTTATTCAATAATATTACAAAGTAAACAATTATCTTCAATTTTTTACAATTATAGCAAAATCTGTTAGTTTGTTTTCTTGCAATTTTTGTTTTAAAAAATACTATTGTTTAAAAATATTTTATTTTTTTGTTGGTTTTTTTCAACTCTTTTTACATGGTTGACAACTTTTTTACTTCAATTGTCAAAAGAATAGATATTATAATTTTATAGTAAAAACAAAAAAATGAAAATCTTTGTCGATATTCCTGATTTTAGAGATCTAATCAAAACGCAACGTTTTTATGACACAATACGCAGTGCCTTGATAAAATAGCTAAAATCTGAAATCGAGAATAATTTTTTGATTCTTTTTTGTATAAATTTAAAAAAAATAATGTCTATTCCTTTAATTTGTAAAACATAAAAAGTTATAAACTATCTATAAAGGATTGAAAAAACACACAAAAAATAAAAATAATTTAAAAAATAGTGTTTTTTAAAACATAAATTGCATGTAAACGTATTAACAGATTTTACAATAATTGTAAGAAATTTCAGATAAACGTTTACTTTGTAATATTATTGAATAAAAAAGGTATCTTAACAGGCCGTTTAGTCATAAAAGGCCCACAAATTGGAGCGATTTTCTTATTTTTAAAACATTGAAGGTTTGATAATTTATAAATCAATTATTTAATTTAGTTTGTGACATTTTAATAAAATATTCGTATTTAAAATATATGTAACCTGCTGAATAAATTTTAAAATGAGATATTTCCATACAAAAATGTGATAAAAAACGCAAGAGAAGATATGAGAAAAAATTGTGAAATTTGCTCACTCTGCTAGACGATCGCCTTAATCAAGATATATTATAGATGTCTTACGGAGGCAAAGCTATTTATATGGGAAAGTAGGTATGGAAGTCTTTGGGCACTTAGAGGGCTTATCATTGGCTGGCTTGAGTGATCACTTTAACAGGGAAAGAGGGACCCCCACCACACAACCAAGGCCATTCTATGAGAAATTAGCTTTCATATCGGCCCTATATTTTCGCCACCCATGTAATGTTCACCGATCCACCCATAATTGATTACCGCATCTATCAAATTCGGAAAATTGTGTACATGATATTTATGTACTTCGCTTCACTTTATTCAATACAAACTACGCCATCCCTATCTTTGGTTAAAATTTTCATATCACGAAACAGTTTATAGATGTCGAGACTTCTATTTATTTTGACTAGAGTATAGAAAAATAATATTTTTATGTATATTAACACCTACTCTCCCATACAACAAGCTTCGTCTCTGTGAGAAATGGAAAGAAACCGACATTCAAGGAAAGTCTAAAAAAGCTAAGATGTTTAGTTCAATAAGAAAATTTATTGAAATGCCTGGATAAATAATAAAATAGCAAAAAAATGTTTAATTTAAAATATCACGGCTAAACTTTAAAACATATGTTGTATCATCTTTCGATAAATTATAAGTTTTAGAAAATTATTCATTTATTTTGAAGCACAAATTTATTCTAATGTTTACACCATTTTGAAAATAATAAATAATGTTACTTCTACGTTGAAATTAAAAAGCTTTTAATTTTTATTGATAAATAAAAAATCATATCTTTACCGAACCTAAAGATCAAAATTCATGTAATCTCCCTCTCAAAAGTCCAAAGTTTTTCATTATTCAAATCTTGCCTTTATTTTATTATTTTTCTACATTTCCATTCCCCCTACCCCTAAATCATCTGGCGGAGATAATTCATCCTCTAATAATCTGTTTTCTTTCACTTAAAAATTAATTTGATTAGTCGAGGAATTTTATTATTTTTAGGAGTCAAAAATAATTTCTTTTTTCGGGACCTTCCAATTTCGGAAGCTCTTCATAGCTACAGAGTATAAAATTATACAAACCCCTTATTTAGGCGAGGGGACTGGGACGCAGCGGAAATATGTCCCTCCGCAAATATATTTAAGGCACATTTGTAATGCAGTCAAAGTATTTATTTTTACAAAATTACGTCTTCTTGTAGACAGAGCGTATTTTTTATAATAGATTTTATTAATCTTATAAAATTTCGTTCCAATCGAGTATTTTCAAGTAAACACAGAAACACCAAGATTTCGACGCGGTATTGCTAGCCAATACTTAACACAATACTGACAGCGTTCTCGCTCTGCTTTCGACACGGTATTATTAACCACAGCATCAACGCTCATAACAACACATCAACCCTGATGATGGACCCTGCAATGTGATCCGAAAGGTAAGCCAGAAAGGTCATAAAAACATGGTATAATATCCCAGCAGACACAAACCAGAAGATTCTGAGTGGCTGTGAAATCCTAAGAACATTCTATGTTATATATTCACTTGGAGAAAAAAAATGACGAAATTTTAAATAGTCATTACAATCTAATTTTCAGTATTCTAATGATGCGATGATTTTTGTTTTCTGTATATCTTTCAAAGTTTATTAATTAGTACATTTTTTTAAATTATCAAGGAACGATGTTTTATAAAAATGCAACTCCGCAAATACAAATTGAATTGGAATTGTGTCAAACTTCAAACTATCTTGGCCCGGTGCCAACGAGCTACAAAGTGGTTTGAAATGAGACTTCAAATCTAATTTGAAACCAATAAAACGGTCTTCTCCTATCAAACTCCAAGCGGTGATCTCGAAATTGAAATCGCAACAGGTATAAATAGCGCTGAGGATAATCCAAAATATATGTCTGTATCTCATGATTTTATGATGTTCAAGCTCAAAGATCTTTAATCTTTTTATTTTATCTTAAGATGCCGTAAGAAAACCTTCTAAAATAGTACCGTATAAGAGTATTTGTGATAAAAAAAGAT
This sequence comes from Agrypnia vestita, assembly GCA_016648135.1. Taxonomy (NCBI): domain Eukaryota; kingdom Metazoa; phylum Arthropoda; class Insecta; order Trichoptera; family Phryganeidae; genus Agrypnia; species Agrypnia vestita. The sequence continues at coordinate 85,545 of JADDOH010006917.1, read as the reverse complement.
TTTAAAATAAAAATAAAACAAGCAATATTTTAATTTATTTTCCATTTCTACTCTTTTATTATCCTTCATTTGTCAGCCAGTCATCAAGTTTTGCAGTCAATATTTTACCTACTTCTTGACAAATAGTCGCCATGAAATTTGGAAGAGAGACGCAATCCGCATGACAATACAATAATCACTCATTAATTTTACAAAATCAGTATATTTAGAAAATATTTTTAAAATATTGATATGTTTTATCGGACATTGTACAGTGCATACTGGTGTACGTAGGTTTTTATTATTTTAAAAATGATATGTAAGTATTGTGGTAAAAGTTATTCGAAAAAGTAAGATATCTTCAACGCAATTTGAATTGGTAACAAGATTTTTAAAGTAACGAAGACTAAAAATTTGAAAATAATATTACATTTAATTGAGTAGCTTGTTGGTCTTGTGGTTAGGACACTCGCCTCGTGATCCAAAGGTCGCTGGTTCGAATCTCAGCCCAGACTAGCAAGTTAGTCCTATTTTCATAGCACAAGCGATTAGCTTAGTTTGAAAATAGTAAGAATATTGATGTGACACGTATTCCGTGTTCGCATCTCTATTTAAAAAAAAAAAAAAAAAAAATTTAAGTAAAAACGATTTTTTTTTTAAATAACTTAAAATGCGATAAAAATTGAACAGTAACATTACTAAGAGCAATCTGGATTAAATGCGTGTGCGTATTCTGTCCAGCTACGTCTTAACGCAAGGTATACAACATAAACTAGAATTTACATCAATGACAGTTCTCCCGCAACGGATAAAACTTCTATAACACAGATTAAGTACAGTAGTCACATACAGACTTGCATATATGTCTTGTATAAAAAATTATCATCGATAGGTATTAGTCACTATAACTCCTTTTCTATATCAGACAGTGAAACGGCTACTACTAATTACTAATGCGAGACATATACCACTTTACTATATCAGGCAGTGACGAGATTACTACTACTTACTAATGATAATGTACCTACTACACGGAGATAATAATTAATATTTCAAGAAAAACAAAAATTTTAAAAACAAAATTTCAGTCCTGTTTAATAAACAGTGCTGAGACTAATCTTAAAAATATGACTGTGTCTCACGATTTTACACACCTTTAATCTTTTCATTTTATCTTGAGACGCGGTCTTACATAGAACTGTACAATCTTGCGAACGTAAGTGTGATCGAGCTTGACATTATATAAACCGTAACCCAGAAGCACAATGGCGTATTTTATTGTGGTAATGATGAAGATAAACAGCTACTTTTACGACCCTGGCTGGTATTTTATTCGTTGATAGACATCAGTGGCGTACACGCGCCATAAACTTAGATTGTGCTGCGAATATCTTTGCTACTTATCAGGATGATATTAGTACAGTGTAGGCCATTGGCTACATAATGTCTGAAGGTTGTATTAATCTGAAATAAATACATATTTTTTTGAAAAAATACAGGTACCCGTTTGTTTTCCATTCATGACAAATATTAATAATTTCATGAATTTTTTTTTTAAATTTTACACAACAATAACACATTGAAACGGTATTGAAATGTTTAGGGTTAGGTGTTTGTGGTTGTAAATGAGAGAGTGATCTCAATGCTTTATTTATTATTCACAAGTCTCTAATATACAGTGTGAATAATAGCGTAGACTTCGAGCTGATGATGATGATGATAATGGTGCTGGTAGAGACATCTTGAAGATCCGGACGCAGTGGCTGCGTAGCTCCGCTTTGTCGTGGTACGTAGTCAGTTACTCGGTACACGAGTAGAGATGACGGTGTAGATTCTGATGTGCAGCATTTGAAATGTTGTTGTCGTAATGTTGGCGGAGGTCAATACTCGCCTTAGGCCCGGTTGTTTCAAGTTCGATCAAAGTAAGCGGTCGATAAAAGCATAGATTTTTACGAAAACGGATCGTCTGATTGGCGGAGAACGTAAAAATCCATGCTTTAAAAGAACGCTTACTTTAATCCAACTTGAAACAACCGGTCCTTAGATACTGACCGCCACCGGCAGCGAGGCGTTAGCATCTCGAGTGCTTCCGCATACTGCATAACCTGCGTAGAACAGACAGGTGTTTTATACTTGGTTGATTATTTGTCGCCTGGGAAAAGCTTTATCAGCAGATCTGTTTCTTGAAGACGTAAATACTCGTGATTCAATAGAATTCACGCTTCATCATTGTTTTATCGTCTGGGAACCGCCCCATCAGCAGAAACTGTTGCCTCGTGTAACTTTTGTGGCTGTCGAATGATGACCGCTATAAATGCATACAGTATAAATGCGTTTTTGAAACTGACTTTCAAATACGCATTTAATTCGTTTTGCAACACATCTGTTCAAGCGAAGACGTGTTTTCAGAACACCGTGTGATACGAAAGTCATAAATTTTCGATTTATTTATTTTTTATTTTATTAATAAATACAGCCATAAGGCCCTTAAAAGTACACATAAATACAAATAAATAATAAATTCACTGAAAATATAAAGTAAAAACGAAGAAAAAATTTGTTAAGAGAATATATGGAAACAGTAACAGTACGTAGAAAAATGCAAAACAGAAATTTACAAGAAAAATCAGACAGTGAAAAACTAATAATTTAGTTGGTATTTCGCTAGATGGTTACCACATTGAATTATATATACACAATATATTGAATAAAAAAGTAATTTAGATTTATTTCGCAGAAATGATAGTTGCGAAAATGAGTACACGCCCCTGCGAGATATGGTCTGAGCAAACTATTTCTTGATGTTTAGAGTTCCGTGTAAACACGCCATGTTGCGGGCGAATTTCTAAATTACAGCCTTCTCTCGTAATGGGATAAACCTTATTTGTTTCTCTCTCTGTATTGATATACAGACGTGGCCAGAAAATATATTCACGCTTGTAACACAGCTGTTTTGAGAACGTTACAGAAACATGTTTGCAATAAATCCGTCAACACGCCTGACAATCGTATATATTCGTGATTCGTCTGTAATCTAAGATACTGTTTATGATATGTGCAAGGGAAGGTCAGGGCAGCTTCCACGCCACGCAACATGATATTATTCTAAGTTCTTCATATTTAACGCCTTTGGACTTTTTATCTATCTTTTAATTTATCTAAGAGGGATCCTTTAGGATTTTTTTTCATCTTAGAAAACCAGCTATATTTGCACTTAGAGTACCAATAAAAATAGCAAGCGCATCAACCTTAATGAAGACTGAAGCCAATGTTGAAGCAAAAGTGAAAATTCACTCATGGAAACTACTTCGAGAATTGTATCGTAATTTCTGATGTTAAATGTGGCTTTATTTCATTCGTTGGTGTCTTTGAGAAATTAATTTAAAATACAGATGTTTCTTTTGTTAAAGTTTGAATATATATTTTTGGTCACCTCTGTATGTATGTACCGTATATAAAATATCGCAATGTCTTTTTGTGTATCACACGTAAGGAAATTTGAAAGAAAGCTAATGCATTACTTTGAGCTGAAATATTTATCAACATTTTTGAAAATTTATGAATAAGTAGAAATTTTATTTCATGTTGTACAAGGGCATTAAAATTTCTATGACAGAACATAGGTTCATAAAATAAACTATCGATATCAAACCTCGTACAATTGCTCCATATGCATTTATAATAATGTGATAACTCATCTAAGTCTATACCCCACTACACCTAACCACAAGAGTTACTTATAATTGTGCTTTGACAATAAAATAAAAAATTTCTTATGGTTATGCAAATAAATTTCTTAATAAATATGATTGAAATAAAAAACCACGATGTAATTGCGATAAATATTAAAATAAGTTTGTTAAAATAAGTTAAATATTTTTGAAACCATTTATTAAACCTTTAAAGTGTTATCATGTTTAACTATTATGAAAGTTATCTACATATTATCACTGGTCTTATCTGTGGGACACAAATGAAAATCAATTATAATTTTTTAAATTATTTTAATAAATTCACAAAGTCACACGATAGGACACGAATTAGGTTGAAGCACTTTTCTTTAATTCACACTATTTTGCAATTAATCACTCGTCCATGAACACTTTATTATCGCTTGCTACACTTTCCCGAAAATTCCGTTCAACTATGCACGTATTTTGCTCAATACATTGCTCAATTCAATTAATCTGCGCGTTGGTAACACTGTGGTCACTGGTGTTTTATCGGTGGTAAGTCGCGTCGGTTTACGTCCAAAACAAAACATGAAAAACACGTTAGTTTTTCGAACCTTGGAGATTGTTTTGCTTCTCATATTTACGAGAATGTTTCCGTTGCTTTCAGACTGTCCAAAAGTTTGTAGATAATTCCAGAAGGTTGCAGGAGATTTCAGAGCGTTCCACAGTGTCGCTGTCTTTGACATATTGCGAGGGATTTCAATTGTACGACATTTCTCCTATACAATATTTTACTTAAAGCAGATGTATTTACTTTTGAAAAATAGGTTTAATATGATGTAAGTAATACAATGGGAAATGACGGAGTTCCCAAAAGTTTGTCTTCGAGTATTTGAGATGTGAGGCTGCGTCTAATGTCAGCCTTATTCTCCTTCTAGTGTTTATATCGTTAAATACATCTTAACTGTTTGTGAATGTAGGCAGGCAGAAAGGACAGAAAATATCTTGAATATCCGGCGTGTGCTGAAGTCTCTCAGTGGCATTAGTTTACTGCAACGCTGAATGCGTTCAGTTCGCGCTTTGCTCACTACACACCACTAAATTAATATTGATCTTTTTTGAAATTTTTTTATTCAATTCCAAAACTATTATAATCAAATAGATATTAATGAAAATGTTTTTTTTTGTAATTTTCTTATTCCCTCCCTCTCTCTCACTCTCATTAGATTGATGACAAATTTCATTCACAGATGGCCTTAGTAAAGTCGCACGTGGAACGAGGTGTATAAAGATTACATATATACAATTTCTATAATTTTTATTTAAGTGGTGGTCAATCGTGGTGATGGAATTGGTGAACGTTCATTGTGTAAAGTGATCACTTAATCCAGCCGTACGATAGGCCGTAAGCCCTATAAACACTCAAAAAGACTTCGTTATCTACTTACCCATATAATATTATAGCTTTGTCTCTGTGAGACATCAATAATATTACTTATTATCATTTTATTCAGATATTAAAACACCACAATATTCCGTATTATTAATGTTCAATTTTTCTTTTTTTTACAAACATACATACATTAATGTAAAGCACGTTTCAATGTTCTGCCTTAGGACGATAAATGAGTTTTCCAAGATGGATCGACAGAATTAGAAATGTGAATTACATGTTTCAAAAAAAAATTACAATTTACTTAGAACATTTTAATCGTCGCTACGAGTCTGCTTGCAAGGTTACAGCTCGATTGGATCACGGGAAAAGGGTTAAAAATTGATCCAAAGTTTTTTGTCAGACAAGCAATCAATCAATCAACGAGTTAATATAAAGGGAGTAAAAATAGAAGCGCAAGTGATAAAATCTAGAAGAAAAAAAATCGTGGGTTAGTACTTTAGACAAACTTTTGGTCAGACAATTGTTCTGCTGTTCCGGACGCCCGTGACAGCCAACTTCCGCTAAATGAACATGTCACCAAAAAGAAGAAATATTTTTGTGCTCTTGAAGAAGTAGAAGTAAATTTATCAGGATGCATCCCAGAAGGTTCTGATAGGAATTTAGTGGCGGTAAAGTAAACATAAAATATGGGAAAATAATTTACGGTTTTAATATTATTTTCTACAATGTATTTTTCAGCATTCCCGTCATGTCGAGTCACGTGATTACATACATTACATTTTATTGAAGTTATAAGATTGATAAAAAGCCCTCATAAAGCGTAAAGCGTCTCAAAAAATAAAAAATCTATTGATTGTGGTCGACCTATAGTGTCGGAAATAATAAAATCGAAAAACGTTAATGGTGCTCTAGGTATTAATCATTTATCCTTATTATATATCAATAGACTTGTAGAATCTGAATGGACATTTTTCTAAAATAAAATAAACGTTTGCTAGTCTCGGAAACACGAAAGTCAAAAAATGTAAATGGTGCTCTGCGTGTTAATAATTTAAATTTTAACCTTATTGTATATAAATGTACGTTATTCGCGCCTCTCCAAGGATGGGTTTTAAACGCTAAATTATTTTCAAGGTGCATGTAATCCAAAACAAACGGGTGTAAATTGAATCCAAACTTAATTGTGTGTTATGTGATGGTGAACTTTAATCTTATCCCAAATTGTATTTTGAAAACAATGTAGACTTTTGAGAGTGTAATTGTAATGCGGAATAATTTTTTACTTATTTATCTTTTTCAAATTCCAAAAACACCAAAAAATATCACAAAGACAGCTGAGAGTCCATATCACAAGAGGTGGCGAACTCTGCATAAAGAGACTCTGATGGCCTTCAGTCAGTATAAGAAGAAGTGTAATAAATTTATTTCAGAGTTTCTCGGCAATCTTGAAATGATAAATTTAGTAATTTTTAAGCCATGTTATTTATAATCGGATAGAAATAACTCTTTCCTCTCTCCTCGAAAACATGTCTGGTTTTAACTCATTGCATGCATTTTATAACAATAAGTTAAACTGCTAGTAACTAATTGTATGCAGTATATTTGGCCAAATGGTAATATTTTGCAATTAGCCATATGTAATGTTGTAAGATAATATTGTAGTTGTTGTATATATAAAGCTGTATATATAATATAATACATAAAGTTGGCCATATATAATGTTGTAAGATAATATAAGGTTGTAAGAAATGGTCAAATGGCAATATATTGCCATTTGGCCATTTCTGATAACCAATCACGTTATTTATTGGGATAGTTCATAGGTTAAATTAAATAGGTTGCCGGAATATAGAGGCGGTCAGTGATAATGCATTGATAATATCAGGATTCATTCTGCGAACAGGGTTTTCGATTATACCAGCGTACTGAGAGCTCTTTACAACTTTTACAACTCTTTACAACTTCTTAGTGCGAAGTAGACTCGAGAGTGACTCAATGATTTGGGGGCCACATGAACTTAAATACTCTCTTATGGAGAGAAACTATGAAAAAAGTTACTAAGATATCTCTATATTAGAGATAATGGGCATTATTATTTGCTTTACCCAACCGAATTTCAAGAGACTAGAAGGAATGTGTATTTGATTACGCATTTTTATCGATTATTGCGCAATATGATCGATAATCCTGAAATTATGCAGAGCATTCGTTTGTGTGTTCCTGATAATTAATTACCTTAGACAGCATCAGCATGGATTGTTTCACATTCCAATATACATTACCAACGTGCCAATGGTTATGCCTGTTGGAAGAGCTACCGCTATACTAAACAATATCACTCTGGACATTTATCTGTTCCGTGTCTCTGAGAGGGTTTTCCGAAGCTAGATTCTCCTGCGCCTTTTATATGAATGATTTTATATATATTTTCAATATTTGTTTTTGTTGTTTATATATTTCTAACTTGTTTAATTAAATTTATGATTGTAATGTAAATGTTATATTACAGTTACAAATAGAATATGAAAAATTCATTCCCTTTAATACAAGTCAAATAAAAACCTTCTAACTCCAAATGGAAAACATTCTAATTGGAATATCTGTGGGGTTTTTATAATTTTATTTAACTTGTATTGAAACTAATGAATTTATCTTAATCAATTTAATTACTGTAATGAAATATCAACGTTTTATAAAAAATAAGTAAGAAATATTGAAAAATAAATGCAAACTTTGATATTGCATAACGTCGTAATTATTGATATTGGGTTATGGCTTCTTGAAGATTTTCGATTTATAATCAAGGCAGGAATATAATACTATGAGTTAATTAATGTTTTCCAAATAACCCTGTATATTATTATTTTGTTTGATTGCAATTTTATAAAAAAATCGAACTTATTCATTACGGTTATAATCTGCCCCGGGTAGGCGGAGATCCGTGGTTCGAATCCCGATGGCAGTCAAATATTTTTTCGTCGATTTTATTTTTCTGTATGTCTTTCTAATTGATTAATAAATTTGGTTTTTAATATTCTTTAAGTCCATTGGTTCTTGTTATATGCAAATTTGACTGTTTCATAAAAAGCCATGTTTAATCATTCTTAAACCTAGGGAAATCGTAAAAAAATCGTATTTCTGCGTAATTTCTTTTGAGAACAAAACGTAGTACTGATTTGGACACATTAATTACTCTTCGTATCGTATTTCCAATTAATATGTGCTGCAGCGATATTGAACCATAACCCAACTCACGACATTTTTTTGAAGGTATTGAAAAGGGTAGTAGAACCCCAATTTATCACCAGGAGCACCACAGTGACCCCGGGTTGATTTATGCGTTATCCGCTGTTTTATATCGCAACTTTATTTAACTGTTAAAATTCTGTGGATGAGTCAAGAGTATAATACAATATAATAATAACGAATATTTTAAAATATTATGTTAACTTAACACAGTCACTATTATCACGGAGTTGTCAGAGTGCAACATGTCCAAAGAAATGCTGAAAACCGGTGAGCACCTCGTCAAATTTTTGGGCCCTCCACCCTACTAGGACAAGGGGATGAAAATGATGATGGTAATACAGTCATTTTATATATCACACAAGCTTAAATCCGTCATTCGATATACATATTCAAATAACATACTTTTGTTGTATATTTCGGTCGCTAGTTAAGGCAGTGAGAACAGCGCTATCTAGAGTAGCGTAGCGTCTTGAAAAATAAAGTTGACGGACATTATTAAATAGAAAATTATGCGTTTTTTGCTTCTCATACCACATTTTTATTTTATGCCTCATTATTTTTTGGGACATCTGGAAGCGTTGGTGATGAAAATTGTTACATAGAAAATTATACTTTTTTGTACCTCTTTTTATACACCTCAACATTATTTGTGCCATCTGATAAGTGATGGACATTGATACATTGAGAATTATGAATTTGATTAATGATTCATACCAATGACAATTCAATTTAGTGATGGATGCACTTAATAATTTTAATTTTAATTAATCTAAAACATTAAAAAAATCAAAATATTTTGAAAAAAATCTATATTTTCATGAAAAAAGCAAAAAGTCATTTTGTTTTATAACAGTTTGGATATCATACAAATTTTGAAAATAGATATTGGTTAGAATATTATGGATGGATGGACGGACGGATAAACGGACCATTTTATTGAATTGGTCCCTTTAAAAATAATTCATTTTAAAATATATACTATTAATCCTTTAAAATAATACAGATATGTATACTTTTTACGTATGAGATCACACACACGTACGCTTTTGTTAACTATTCACCATATTTACAGCTGCTCCCTGAGAATCATTGTCAATTGACTTGGGAAACAATTATTACTCTTTGACGAATCAATTGCAACAGACTTGGGAGTACCCAATTTTTACTCTTTGATGAATCAATTGCAACAGACTTGGGTGAACCCGGTTGTTGCTCTGAGAAATCGACAATTAATTGCCTTGGGTTTACCCAATTGTTATTCTTTGACGAATCAATCGCAATAGACTTGGGAGTACCTGGTTGTTTCTCCGAGAAATCGTTGGCATTTAATTGACTTGGGAGTACCCAATTATTACTTTTTGAAAAATCAATTGCAGCAGACTTGGGAGTGCCCAATTGTTACTCCCTGACGAACGTAGAATTAACTATATTCATCTATAAAGTATTGTGAATAAACATTTAATTTAAAACGTAACATTGCCAACGTTTTTATTTTTTATATGGTTTAATGATGATATATGTGGAACTTTCTAATCATTTTACAGGAGAACGTTAGATTCTCCCTACCGGGGTAGGCAAAGAGGATCTAACGCCACATTATTCTCGCCGCCACGCTCTTCAGTTACTGAAACATTGGATAGGACCTTCCTCGAAGATTTGATTTATCTGATCATGCCAAGTCTTTGCGAATGCAATTTATTCCTATTGCCTTCAATGGTGGCTTTACAAGAAATTAGATTATTGTGCCTGAGAGCCATCATGCCTTACATTCATTTTTAGCAAAAATGACCTCAATATAATTTGCTTCAAAATATTTCTCTGTTCCTGAAAGTCTTGTACTCATATTCCTTATATTTACAGAAATAAACATTGCCACAATGCTATAACTATATTTTAATTCCCAGCCAAAACAACTTAAATACACATTAGACATACTAGCTCTCCATTTTGTTAACAAAATGTGACTTAATTGCGTTGTGAATCTTTATTCCAATTTTCTTACTTACTGTCCGTCCATCCGTCTTTCTGGCCCCGTAACTTCGTGTAACGTCGGTAACTTATATATAGGAAAAAACTTTTTTCTTTTTTCATTATTTTTCTTTTATTTCTTTTTTCGTTTCCTTTTTTATTGTTTATTTTTTTTTCTTCCTTTTCATTTTTCTTTTACTTATTCTTTAGGAACTAACATGTAAAAGTACTGTCATTTTTAGCGGATTACAGCTAGTATTAAATAATGAATAACATTTTAAGAGCCAGTAAAACTTTAATTTATTCAAATTAAAAATACTTGATGTTTAACAAAGTAAGTTAACCCAAAAACAATCTTGATCAATGTGTGTTTTGTGAAAATATAACAATTGTAGAAAAAAAAATTAAAAAATTTGAAAACAAAATGATGGAAAAATCTTGAGGGACAGAACAGCTTTAATTTAATTTCAATTCAATTAAATGAAAAAAAAAGATAAAAATAAAACCTTAAAAAAGAGTTTTAATTAATGAGTAGGTACATTGTGAAAATATTATAAATATACAAAAAAGTGACAAAGTTAATTGAAGAAAAATGATGGAAAATTCTTAAAATACGTTTTCCTTAATTTGAACTTCTTGCACTTTTGTAAGACATGTTATCTTAGGTACAGAATTATAGAACCTAAAAAATGATCACAAAATTCATGAACGGTTTACTAGCCGTAGAAAACCGCCATGTTACAAACAAAGGCTTTCGTAAATACCATAGAAATGGCGTAGAAGCACAGATAAAAAATTAAAGAATTTAATTTAGCTTGGCAAGAGCTCTACGACTACATCAACTGCTATTTTGCATGCACACCGCATCTCTTATGACTTCTGCGTGTACATTTTAATAATGAATTCTTATAGCATTGCCTAAAGAAGGTGGATCGAAAACCAACATTAAAATTGTACAAAATGAAAACGCCTCCGAGATGATATTGTAATGGAATAAATGTATTATTTAATTATTTCAATTGTTTTTGTATTATTCTATTAGATCAATTTCCTTTAGATACTAAAAACGTCATTTGTTGGAAACTTTATAACCTAGAACATTTATATTGTTATGATCTAAAAAAAAAGCATCCAGTGGCTTCCTGAAAATTCTGGAATGACTCCGAACGGTCTAAAGGAGTCGGGAGCGATCTGTAGATTCAAAGCAGTACAGCGGGGTGGCATTGCTTTGTATATCTCGACACGTATGCGAGGGTACTTCAAGTTAAAACTCCGTTCGGCGAGTCCTTTTAAAAATTATTAGAACTTGATGACTATGGCTTCATTTATCATGTGGACAAAAAATGCAATACGATCTGATGATCTACAGGTGAATTGCCGTGGTGTCGATTTTCGGTTCGCGATAACTGCAAACTCTTATGAATGGCTCAAAATTTCATGCACAGTGATTAGACACCCACCACATTCCAAGGACCATTTTATGAGCGAAAGCTTCCATATCACTCCTACTCATTTGTCGCCAGGTTGGGTTATGCAAGCCCAATTTAATATCTGTAACTTTTTGCGTTTATCGCGTAAAACGAAGCGCTCGTTCTGGTGTGAGCAAGATATGTATGGCTCCGCGGCAACTCTAACCACACAGAGAACTCTTATGGTGGAGAAAGTCCAAAAGAAGTTTCTGAGAAATCTCTACATGAGAGAGTACGGGCATTATCCTTGGCTTTACCCAACCGAGTTTCTCCAGGGTATGCTTGGCTACAATAGTTTAGAGACTAGAAGGAATGTGTATTTGATTACACATTTTTATCGATTGTTGCGCGGTACGATCGACAATACTGAAATTATGCAGAGCATTGGTTTGTATGTTCCTGATAATTACCTTAGACATCGTCAGCATAGATTGTTTCACATTCCAATATACAGGACCAACCTGCCGATGCCTGTTGGAAAAGTTACAGCTATGCTGAACAAAATCGCTTTGGGTATTGATATATTCCATGTGTCTGAGGGGGTTTTCCGAAGCAGGGTTCTCCTACACCTCTGACCAGATTGTACAGGTCACTTTTAATTAGTTAATAATAAATTGTTATTTTAATATACAATATGTATATGGGTGTGTATATATGTATGTATATGTATGCATTAAACATAAAGTTTGTAATGTACATATTATGTAATAAATAAAAATTTAATTAAATTGAATTGAATTGAACTCCATATATTTATCGTAAGATATCCAGGGAAATTCTCGGTTATGTCATTATTCTTGTTTTTACGATCTCGTGACAATATTTTCTGTAGCCAAACAGTTGATTTAGAAAGAAAGATTTTCTCTCAATATTTAAAAGGAATAATTCAAAAGCATACAATAAAAATCTTTAGTGAATGTCTTCATATTAAATTCAATTAGAGGATTTCTTACTTCTCGTCTGCTTGCTGGTCTAGTGGTTTATACACTCGCCTAGTGATCTACAGGAGGGATTGAACCTTGTCCCGGGAGACCAGTTTCCATAACACAAATCGTAAGTTTATTTTGAAAAATAATCAGAATATTTGTGTACGCTCCTTTATTTCATGAACCAGGCATCTCAAAGGCACTTCGGCGGTTATTCCACGAGAAAAACATGACTTTATAGGAAATACCCAAGTCACTACTGTACACCAGTCGAATGGAAGCAAAATCTTAGGAAGATCTAAGCTAGATAGACCGACAATGTTCTCAAAGGCGTAATCTGTTTTAGAGATCCAAAACTGGAGAGTAACACTGCAAAACGAATATCGCTATGGGGATCTCATAAGGCCGCCACCAACCAGAGGTTGCAGAGCCAAGAATTACTGATTTTAATTACATTTGTAGTATTTTGGAAATTATATTACCGTAAAGGTAGCTTGACATTGAAAATAAATTTGGAAATTTAAGGATGGATTCGTACCCTACATATAGAATCTTCCAGTGTTCATGGAATGTTTCCTATGACATATCTCGTGTCGTCTTATGTGTGGCAAAGTATGTAAGAGAGGCACAAGCAGTAACAACTATTATTCACAATCGGAGTTACAATACAAACACTGAAGTTTAGTGTGGATTATTTCAGGTTACAAGTGAAATTTAGTTTACAAAATTTAATGCTTTTAGTCGATCGAAAAGTCAAGGACGAAATGAAAATAGGACGCGGGCGGCATGCTGCGCTCACATTGAGGCGTTGCGTATCAAAACCTACCTAACGCTATGAACTATTTTTTTGGCAAATCAAGTAAAACACTTTTACATCTTCTTTATAACTTAAATAAGATGAAATATTATGTAATAAGAAATTAAAAATAAAACATTCAAATAACATGATGCAAATAAAATTTGTATATTTCGCGAGTTATTTTAACATTTAAAATGGAATTAAGTTCATTTTGAAACCCAGTTATGGATTAAGGTCGGTTTTGAAATGAAAGCATTCGGATTTAGGTTGATTATGAATGGCAGGGAAGTAAATATATTCATTGCATTGTCAGGAGTGTAGTGTAATATAATTGGTAATTCAAGGGAGTAGAATATTTTTATATTTTTGAATTCTTTATTAAACAAAGAAAACATTGACATTTTTTTATTATTTGTTTTATTTTTTTAATCTACACTAATCTACCTATAAATCTCAATGTCTGTCTGTCTATTCTCTATCCACATCTACACCGTTTTACCAATCTGATCCAAATTTTGTATACATATTTATTAGGACACGGCAGATTACCCACTCCCTCCCCTTTACTCCTCCTCCCCCCACATGGATATGTTTTCTATACAAATCTATACTCTTCGACAGATCTGACCCAAATTTTGCGTACACATTTTTTAGGACCCGGCGGATGACAAAATCTTTCCCCCTTACCTCACTCCCTCTCCCTGATATATTTTAATAAATAAAACAACTAAATAACATGACGTAAATGAAGCATTTAGATTTCTTGAGTATTTTTACTTTTAAAATGTTTTTAATAATTTTTTTATTTTGATTTTTAATTGCAATGATAAATATATCTGTTCATTGTCAGGGGTTTAGTCAAATAGAGTTATGTTAAATAACAATGTTAAATAATTTTTATTTGATTTGTAATTGCAATGACAAATATATTTGTTGCATGCACATCAGTCAAATAGAGTGCTTAAAATAAGAGAGGAAAATATTTTTAAAAGTTTTTGATTTTTATTAAACAATGAAAACATGCATATTTTGATAACATGGATGATAATTGTACAAAAAACATAAACAAAAAACAAAAGAAAATGTATTATAAATACATGGTTATAAAATAAGTATAAAAAATAAATTTGGAGAAAAATTACAAAATGAAAGAAGAATTACTTTAAACCAATCAGAAAACATTTTTAAAAGCAATTTATTGATAAAGGAAATTTTAACACCTCAGTAATAAAATAAAATAAAAAGCCGGAAAGCAAAAAAATATGTATGACGAAAAATAATTCATAACACAATTTAAAATTGCACCCCTGGATAGTCGTTCAGTACAAGTACCCACCTTATTACTTTTTCTTTGTTTCTTTTCCACTCCTCTGGTTTTTTACACGTTTTCTGCTTTTACCAATGGGTGCAGGTGCAATAGGAGAGTACATTCATTTAATCTTTTTTTTTTAATCACGCGAACAACTAAATAATAAAACTAAATAAAGAACTAAAAACTGGAACCGCTAATCTGTCAAAAATCAAACACCATTGAACAGATTGCGACAATAGCGGCCATTAAGTGAAATGTTCTTAATGATTGGTCTAATTAACAAGATGGCCACCATTTCAATTATGCTTATTGGTCAGAGGAATTAAGTCGATTATGAAAGACAGTGAATTTGGTTATAGGTAGGTTTTGAAACTCAAGTTGATTTTTAATAGCATTGACTTCAGATTGGTACTTGTTATGAAAGTAAACTTTTATAAAATTGGATTGAGCTAGAGAATATATTGGCATTCAAATCTAAAAAAAGAACGAAAATGATCGTTGGGTAGGTTTTGATACTCATGTTTGTGACTTCGCTTTGAAAAAAATTATGATTTTTGTCTACTAATTAATTAGTAATTTTTAGTATTTCACTTAACCTTTTGCTTCTTGACGGTACAAATTCGGATGATTAGATAAAACCCCCGTTAGTTTATGACTGAATCAATATATATATTTTTTGTCCCATAAGTACATATTTGAAACATTCCCATACTACGAGAAAATCATTTTTATTGTTAATTTCTAAATGTGTCGGAGGAATAATCAGTCAAAATCTAGTTATCATTTGGAACTGTAGTGTTATATACATAAGTGATCATTTTCAAACTTTATAAATACACCAACATGACAAGTAAGTGAAGTTTTTTCTTCCAAATTATCGTTTTGGTTTTTATAACTTTTGAATATCTTTTGTGAAGTTTTATGTTGTTATATGACTTCATTTCGCAATATTTTCCAAAAATAAATAAAAGGGAAGAAAAAACTGTCAACAGATATAGAGAATTCAGCAAGCTCTTTTAAACGTAGGAAATCTGATTTTTCGTTCTCAGAGATATTTACCAGCGAAAAAAATATTTACGAATTTCATAAAACAGATGAATACTGTTATTATTTAAATGTTAAAAACTATATTGTGTGCTTTCATTTTTTTTTGATAGTGATGAGGTAATTCATTTCATACCAAAATTCTAAATAAATTAAAATGCAATTCAATTCATAAAATGTGAACATTCAAAATGATGAGAAAAGCGACATAAAATGATTTAAAAAAACGACATAATGTATGTCCAGAGATCAAATGGTTAAATACATAAGAATACTATTTGCTTTATCTATAGGCTTGTAGGTATAAAACTGTACAGTAAAGGTTGACTCAGATTGAGAATATTTTTGTTAAATTAACAGTTTTTTTTATTCATTCATTTGTTAAATCCGGAAACAGTGCTCCAGATTTTCCCAACAGTATTTTAATGTGATGGCTAAAAGAAATGGTGTAAATCTGCAAAGTTTATTCAAGTTCATCTCTGGAGAGAAGTTCCGGAACAATTCATTATTTTCTTCTTGGAAAAAGAATTGCATTACCTTCATAAAGAAGTCGTTGACGCTCCTTTTCGTGAACGTTCTCTGGAATGAAAAAAAAAGAAAATTCCTTAGTTTTCTTTCAGGATTTCTTATTTGGTTAATAAAATATTTCATAAAACACAGTGAAGTTACTGTAAGTAACAGCAAATAACAAAGGAAATTAACCAAAATTATCCAAAATGAATGAGACTTAAGATTTTCATTTAATTATTTATTTATTTTTTAAATATCCATTACATATTAAATTACAAAAATATAATCATCACATACTATACCTTCTCTTTGAGGTCCGTGAATTATCTGATCAAACAACATGAAAACTTTCACGTGTTTTATAAAACGCAGCCTTGTTGAAATAGTCTGCGGTTATCTATACTTTTTTTGTAAGTTTAGTTTTTTACCATTATAATGGCATTATTGACGTAACGATTTTAGACACTCAAGAAGTATCAAAAAAATAACGTAACAATAAAAATAACAAAAAATATTTATTCTCGAGAAAAATTATTTATCGAATAAATACACAAAATATTAAATCAAATATATAATTAACTTTGCTGTTACTATTTAAGATTATGTATTATCAACCGGTTTCAGAGAACATCAATTATTTTATCAAGAAGATATAAAAGTAATCCTTAAATAAATTTAAACGAAACTCATTTTGAATAAATTTATTTAAATGTATATCTTTGGCACCTCATTGTACAAATAATAAAACAATAAATCAAGTAGTAAGAAAAAAAATTTCATCTATAATAACCAACCACGAAGTTTCCATAGATTTCAGTACAAATAACGTACCGCAAGATGACTTTGTGGTAACATTATTTTTATTAATATTGATATTGACAGTATTGATCCTTTAGTCAGTAGGTACACTAAAAATTTAAATTCTTAGTTCAGACATTTTAAGAGGTAATGTGAAAATAATTTTATGAATAACAAGCAAAAAGGAATTAAATAAATTTATAATATTTAATTTGTTATTATATTAGCATATTTATAACACATTTTACTAATTTTTCCTAATTTATAAAACTGTAATTAAAAATGTTGATAATTAAATAATTAGTGGTTTTATACTAAGTATTTTCTTTATATTAATACAAATATTAAGATTGCCAATTTTTGTTTGACAAACACACAATGCCACAACAGTCACTACGAATTTTACATCTGTCGTGCAGCTTTATACAAAATGGATTTATACTGAGTTACATATCGTGGAGTCATATTGAATTTTACTGATTTAAAATTGAGTCATACGAGTATATGCACAATTAACACACAAGAATCATAATTCTTTTTGGTGAGGTATATACAAAAAAAAAATTGATTTGTAAACATTGTCTATGTATGATTGTTAAAAAATATTATATATACTAGCTGTGCCTGCGCGGCTTCGCACGCGTAGATTTTTAATACACTGTTTGGATATATATATATAGAACTTTGGCGAACCTTCAAGAACATTTTCCTTCCAGAACATTCAAGAACTTTATCGAATGTACAGGAACCTTCTAGACACACCGACGCATTCCGCCCCTCAGTTTAGAATCTTATAGAACTTTCGGGAATTATCTAGAACCTTCTCCTTCCAGAACTTTCGAGAGCAGGTTTTTCCGGAACCTTCTAGACTCACCGACACAGTCGGCGCGCCTATTTTGAAACAATCTGAAGCATTTGCGGCCTTCCCATAACAAAACAATGTGCTAGAAAGCACATTTTCGGCACCCACTCCCACCCACGCTCAGCCACCCCCACCAAACTCGCAAATTTTCGAAGTGACACCAAGGGCTATCCACCACCATAACCACCAGTGGGTGGTTGTGGCTGGTTGTGGAGAAAACTTGACGGATAGGGAAACACGGGTTTCTTTTTATAGTTATATATTGATTATTAATTGAATAAATAAAAAAAAGTAAAAATAAAAAATATCATCTATGTTAAGAAAACATATTCATCTTAATTTTAAATAGTTAATTAATTATTAAGTAGATAAGTAATCATAATACGCTTTATTAGTAAAGATAATTTATTACGAGATCATGCTGAGTCGACCATCAACTATTACAATAAAGTTTATTTTTCCGACTAAATCATGTTTTATTCCGAACACAAAAGAAAGGTTAGTACCGCGAGCAGAGAGCACGTACAGCCGAGTCCATATAAAGGGCGCTGTACGGACATATCGTTGAAAGCTTCTGGCCTAAAGCTACGCAACATAAAAGCTCCACTGTTTGCAGACGTCATAAGGCATGCAAAGTTGCTAATACAAAGCGTTGGGTGTTCACTCCATTTTCCCTCTGAAAGCACTTTTTTTTTTAATTGTTTACACTGGCATATTTGAAGCACAATTTTTATATGATTTTAGATCTTTCAGTGTCAGTATTTGCTTTTTTATTTTATAATATACCTGCAGGCATTTATTTATAATAAATCAAAAATAATTTTAAAATTTATTTTGTTTCTACCGAGATGTACCCTAGGATCTAGAAATAGAACAAATTTCTTCACACGTCTTCCTTCATCCACGGCTCATGCAAACTCACTACAATAATTTATCCAAAATTGACCTTTACCCAGTAACTTTACCATATTAATAAACGTCTATGAACTATTGATGTATAAGGGCAAAATGCGCGCGAATCTGTGACTAATAGTATTAAGTAATTTTTTTAAGATTATAACCGCAATCTGGCGGAATTCTCCTGATGTTTTTATATGAAATACGCATCTGTAATCGGCGGATAATTCTTTAGTTGTCAGTTGTTGCGGCTGGTTCGTTTCCTGCTTCGTCACGTTCAAACAGTTATGCATTTCATCGTACTTTGACGGTTGCCAAAGAAGTATAAATTTGTATTATTTATATAATATATTACTGAATATTCCATTATTTCTTCACATACATCTATTTTATTTACTTCAATTAAATATTTAATTTGAACTTCTAAAATGTCTGTTATAGACTGAATTATACACATTACTTTGATTATATTACACTGTAAGCGAACTCTCTCACTAAACATAAGCAACTCTGCTTTCTTGTTCTGTTCAATTTTGTTTCGTGTTGGTGTTTTATATTAAAACACTTTTCTAGACTGCACAACGATTTATTCAGATCCTCTGGATTCAACATTTCTATATTACATATTCTAGATCAGATATGTACAGAATGCACAGCCGTCTGCATCTTGCAGATACGTCGCACTCCCGGTGTGCCATAGATAAACAGATTATCAACAATGGCACGTAAAAGATTTATTTTTAAAATTATTTATTAATATCATCATCATCTTCTTCCCCTTGTCCTAGTAGGGTCGGGGGCCTAAAGACTTGACAAGGTGCTTCCATGATCCCCTGTCTTGCGCTGCTTTTGCTCGCAATCAGTCCAGACCCATTCTGTTTTCAAAAACATTTTTTTGTTATCTCTCCCAGCTTAGTCTGGGTCGACCCACCGGCCGTCTTCCCTCCGGGGTAGCCAAGAGGATTCTTCTTGGTATTCGTTCCTCTAGCATTCTGAGTACATGTCCAAGCCATCTCAGTTGTGATTTTTCTATATGCAGGAGTAGGGGCTCCATGCCGAGTGTGTGCCTTATGTCGGCACTTCTCACTCTGTCCATCAGTGTGACTCCCGCTATCCCCCTTAGAAAACTCATCTCGGCAGCCTGGACTCTTGATCTCACTCTCTCCGTCAGGATCCAAATTTTTTGCCTTGACACTAAGCTCGGATTTTCTTATCACCGCACTATATAAAGAGCGTAGAACGCCGGCTGCACCTCCGATTCTTCTATCTATTTCTTGTATATTAATATGTTTCACCTATTTCAAATATCACAATGTAATTAAATAAAAAAATGAGAAAACACGTCCATAAGTACACGAACCGATTTTTTATATATTTATTAACTTATAATTATACAAATGTGTCTTTAGTTTTTATTCTTCTATCTGTTTCACTAGAAGTGAGAAACCTGTGATAATGCAGGCCAAGTTTACAAATGATGATTTTAATGATTTAAAACCAAATTTAATAATCAATTTGAAAAACATACAGAAAAATCAAATCAACAAAAAAAAATTTTGGCTACTCCCGGGATTCGAACCCAAATCACCTAGCTACCTATCGTACCAGAAAAAGTGAATTTCTCTAAAAATGGATAATATATGTTCATTAATTGATAAATGAGACTTACAGATAAGGTCGATATTTTCACGGAAAAATACCAAGCTGATGTGCTGCAATTGGTAGCATACCTGCCCAGAAAGCTAGGTGATCTGGGTTCGAATCCCATTAAGCAGCCAAAATATTTTTTCACTGATTTAATTTTTCTGTATGTTTTTCTAATTGATTAATAAATTTGGTTTTAAATTTTGCAGAACTTTGTTTTGAAAAATTTCAACTTCACAATAAGAATGTGTTCTTAAATATGATTTTAATGATTTTCAGGAAAAAATACGGAAGTCATTAAATTCGTCATCTGGTGTTCAAGAGAGAAGTAAGAATGGCTAAGTATGATTTAATTGTAAACAACAAATGCTTAGAACAAGTTAATGAGTTTGTGTACTTGGGAAGTATGTTTAATAGAGAAGGCAAGGTTGAGAACGATATCGAAAGGAGAGTGACTGCGAGTAACAAAGTAAATGGTACTCTGAATGCCATTGTGGCCAATTAGAACCTAACAAGAGAAATAAGACTAACGGTACACAATGGCGTTCTAGTGCCAACTCTAATGTATGGAAGCGAAGCCTAGAATTAGCAAAAAAGGAATGAAAGTAGACTAAATGCGGTGAAAATGCGGAAAATTGTTGGTTGATAGAGTTAGGAACAAATTTGAAGTGAATGTAAAGCTAGCTGTAATGTGGTAGACAGAATAAAGTTAGGAGTGCTGAGATAGTTTTGTTATGTAGAATGTATGAGCGAGGAAAGGATGGTTAAGAAAATATATGGGGCGGGTGTTGAAAGTAAGAGGAATAAAGGGCATCCGCGAAAGACCTGGCATGATCAGATACTAAAAGTATTGGAGGATGGTCCTATTAAAAGCCTCAACAACACAACAATTGTAGAGCTTGCAGGAGAAGATGTACAAATATAGCCGAAGCAAAAGTAGTACGCCAAAATAGAAGAATATGGCATTCTATCCTCTCTGCCTACCCCTGCAGAAACGGCGTGATGGTTAGTTAGTTAGTTAATTTTAGTCAGCTGTCCTTGTTACAGTAATATAAAATATTCCGAAATAAAGTATATACAGCTATAATTTTCTAGAACACTTTAATATTATTAAAAAATATTTATAATATTAAGTGAAAGGAAAAATTCGGGTTAAACTCTTGTCTGGAGTGTGCTGTATGGCAGCGAAACATGGATTGTAGCGCTACAGGTGCATGGCGAGGATGCCTTGGTCAGAAAGTCATATCCGAAACGACGAAGTGTTGAGCAGGGTGGGCGAAAAGAGGCGGCTCGAGAGAATTAGATAGGCTATAACTTAAGGCACCCAGGTCTGCAAAAAAAATATTGTTATTTATTAAATATTATTCAAAATAAAATTTTATTTTAAAACAAATTTTATGAAGAAAAACTTTATTCATGAAAGCTTTGTATAAGAGATGTATATGTTTTGATTTATAAAGCATTAGGGCATAATAACCACTAATTAATGTATACCTGTTGATGTAATGTATACCTGCTGAAATTCAAACAGGTAGAAGAACAACATTTTTGACAGGTATGGATAGTATGATAATAATTGTGATAGATATTTATGATATTACGAGAAACACATAATTTTTCGATTTATTGCTTGGAAATGTTTGTAAAGTACAGCTTATTTCAATTTATTTACTATACGCCACTGTTTGCTATTACTTGATTGATTTGTATTAATTGGATTAATTGCAATCAAAGTTACTACTCTCCGTGCAATTACACAATGTTCATTGAGTGATTGATCAGATAAGATAAGATAAACATTAGAAATCTACACGCAAGTAAAACCGCCTACTTAACTTCTGTGACTTAGTATTTAAATGCTTTACATTTCAATTTAATTAACTTGAAATGAAAAATTTTCTTAACCCCAGATTACGTTTTTCAATTCATGTAATAATATTGTCACGTACCGTGGCCAAGGAGGAATGAATGAAACATTAGAAATTAATTAGCGTTTTCTTAATTATTAAATGGTTATTTAACTGTAAATGATTACGGATATTTTATACGAACCGTATGTATTTCCGAGAAAAGATTCTCGATGTTCATTGAATTCGTATTCAATATTCAACATCATCAGGAGGACGACCTGTACCCGCGGAGGTATAGGGCGAACTGATTAGTGCTTCCGGGTGCGTAAATTATATATGCATATGGTGCATCCACAACAAAGTGCATATAATTTACGCCCCCGGAAGCATTAATCAGTCCGCCCCATACCTCCGCGGGTACAGGTCGTCCTCCTGATGACGTTAAATACGAATTCAACAAAACGTCGAGAATCGTTTCTCAAAAAAACATACGGTTCGTATAAAATATCCGTAACCTTTTACAGTTAAATATGTTTAACGACCGTAATAACAACCTTACAAACTCTTTAATAGACAACGTTACTTTACACGAATTAAACTAGATGCTATTCTTTATCACATTATATCGTAATATATCACTTGTATAATAATAATTTAATATCGCTGGGTAGCACTCTATCACTTGCAGAACATTCAATTCTCGCACGTTGTATTTATCGCTTATTTTCAACGCCAGTTAGGCACTTCGATCAATTATTTCGCTCGATATCTATCGCTTTGCAATTCACGACTGGGCCATTATCCGCGTCTCACTTCGCACTAAACGATCTGTCGAAACAAGACAACTCAACTTGCGCTGCGGCGTAGTTTCGTATTTATACCCAAATGCTGGTATTTTCGTACTTTCTAGATAATTCTATTGCTTAGAAGAAGATTCTCGCTTTTAGGCTTTCCAGTAGTTTGTAGACGTATCGCGAAGGTAATTGTAGATAATTATAGATTTCTGTAGACCTTTCTCGATGTTTCCATAGTGTTGTTCTATAAACAATCAGAACCCCTGTAATATGTCAATATATATTACCAGTGGTTCGGACAGTGCTTAAATTCTTTTATGCATCTCGTTAACTATAAAAATTAACAAAGTTTTAAAAAAAAAGCTTAATAATTTTGTGAAAAAAAAAAACATTTTTTCAGTAGCTTTTTCCTATATCATTTTGCACTCTACCATTGTGGCTCATTGCTATAAATTAAAATGCTAAAGAGTACTCGAAAGTGTTTATTAATGTTCAGTTATAAATCACACCGCGTTATTACATTATTTCCAGCATTTTGGCCAAATTATCATAAAATATGAATAAAAACGTATGCGAGGAAGCGTTAAAATTAATTTTCATTTTCATTGCTACCGATTATAATTATTAGTACCGCTTGTATTTTCATTTCTATACCTTCAACGACGTGAGGGATTTTTGAAAAATGTAATATAGACACTGCTTATCATCTGATGAAAACATTTATTGCCACAATAATAAATAATCCGTTAAATTAATTAATCAATCAACCAATGAACATTTCGACTGCGGATGACTCAATATCACAGACATCTAGAGATTATATTGTAAATCAATAAAAACACTTAATACACGTCAAACAGATGGAAGTTAATTGATGAATTCACATTAAAGGTGACGTCAATATACACCCTAAAAATGTCTGCAAAACAGTCATCACCAAAATAGAAATAAATTATTGAGTACCCTCAATGTATCCATCCACATAGCGGAAATTTTTATTTTATTTTTAATTAGACAGAATACTTTTGACAAAAACGTAAAAAAAAACTATGCATTATTTTTTTTTAAACTCGACCCAACACATTACAAATTACAAGTATCTCCGGCCTGCTCCAGAAACATGTACATGCATCTGGCGATCAAGCAAATAAACAGTAATTGAGAGTAACATGAATTTCGCAAATTTGAGGACAATTGCTGCAGTTAGAGGATTGTCACCAACTACGATCCAAAGTGACAGCATTATAACGAGTTGGTGAAACTATTGACACTGAAAACAATACAACGGCGTCACGCAACGCAAGGTCAGTCATCCGTGACCGCATTCTCACTCTGGAAGATTCCATGACATACCATTACATACGCTCTACCTCTCGTAATTTACAGAATAAATCTCTTGTAGGAATTTATCTTTAAAAGGCGTCATGCAACGCGGGGTCAATCAATTAATTCGTAACAATTAGTGTGCGACATCTCAGTGGCGAAATTACAAACGCGATACCGGTGGAAGTGAATTAAGGAATAATGGGGCGAGAAGTTTCTTCATGTGAACATTAAACGGAAATTACTAGGAAGTGGTCAAAGTAATAGAACCGTCGTTAATTAGCCCGAATTAACAGTACAATAATAAGTATGTGAAATATCATGGAGACTAAATTTTTTAATCAATTAGTAAAGACATTTAGAAAAATCAACAAAAAAATATTTGGCTGCTACTGGGATTCAAACCACGGATCTCATACTATCCAGGGCAGGTGCGTTAACCATTTACGCTATAGCGGCTTCATACATATCGACCTTATATGTAAGTCTCTAATTATTAATTGATAAATACGTGTAAGTCAATAATTATTAATTAATTAATACGTGGTTCGAATCTCTGTGGTACCCAAATATTTTTTCGTTGATTTGATTTTTCTGTACGTCTTTTCTAATTAATTAATAAATTTGTTTTTTTTAAATTCACATAACATTGTTCTGAAATTGCAACTAAACAACAATAATGTGTCTTTTAATATAATATATTATAGAGACATTGAGCGACTATAAAATTAAAAACTGTACTCAGATTTAATTCGTGTCCAGCGACTTTTTTTAGTAATAAATTAAACTGAATTAATTCCCAGTATTTTCATTTGTCAGTATTAATAAAATCTTTTTGAGAGGGTTTTGGCGATGTACTCCAGCCATCTAAAAAAGTGAAATTTTGTGTTGTGTCATAAGAGCCTCTGCAATTGAAATCTACCTAAAATTATACTGCAGTGAATCCAGACAAAGGCATTTGAAGATATTCCTAAGAATTTGTGTGAAATACAGAACAGCACACTACCCTTTCGTTGTATCTTTATGCTGTATGTATTTGTATATAAAAGGGTATTCACAGATTATCTTTGATTTTGGCTCTCGTGTACTTAAGGCTCCAGAATTCGGGTCTATATATTGGTTATGCCTAGCCCACACTAATATCGTACCTATTTATCTGGATAATGGATTTTCTATCACAATCCCATACATCCAAAAATACACCACAAGAGAGTGGATTACTTCATTTAGATATCGCGATGTAAGACATAAGCTCTCGTATAGGAGTAAATTTATTATTTTAAAAGCAAAAGAATAAGAAGAATTTATTTTGAAATAAATTATGTTCTAGTTTTTAATCACAAATTTATTGTTTTTGCCGAATTTTTTTTATCACATGATTCAGACAATTCATTATTCGTTTATTTTATATTAAAGTATAAAAAACAACTTTGTTAAAATATCACACATATTCTGTAATCAAAATGTTAATATTTTTCACCGTTACAACAACACAATGTCAACAATTGTGATGTTATATCAACAATGTTAAGTAGTGTCGTGAAGCCTCTGTGTGTTATTTGTTTACATATTGTTATTCCTATCCATTTCTAGAATTATAGCCGGCTACGGGGATGAAATACCCCTCCCTCATCTTTCTGATCTTTTTCAGATTCTTTCGAACGGTTGTGCTACACAACGACATCTCATTAATCTGTTTTCTGAAAAATGGTGAAAATAAACATCAAACTTCTAAAAATGATAATCTACACACTGCTTCATCACACATCTGCATGTATTCATGCTTATATAACATCATTTCTTTTATGTTATATATAGATATCTCATAGAAACGAAGCTTTATTTTTTATATGGTAAAGTAGGTATGGCAGTCTTTTTGGGTATTTATAGGGCTTACAATGTAACGTTAACAATTCTACCCGTGATAGATTAGCTCGTCTATCCAATTTTTGGAATTTATATATATGTTTAACATTGCTTCGCATGTGAGACGTTTTTATACTACCGCCATCTGTCATTTTTGTCGTAATTTCATCTTGTTTTTCGTTAACAGGTTTTCCTACAGCCATTGATATTTGGATATATTAACCATATAATTAGTCTGAACAATTACAAGAAATCCTAATTTTACAGAAGGAAGTGGAACACTTGTGAAGGACAGTAATAATTCAAGTAGTGAGTAAGTATGTGGATGTGATGAAAAATGTGTCACCTCGCAAGATTACCCCTAATAGAAATGCTCAAAACTTAAACAAAACATCTCAAAATCTCCAAGAGCCAAATTATAAATGTCAGAATACAGTTAATTATCCAATTTTTTCCAGGTGTGGTTCTCTTGTTCATCACTGTGGAACATTAAAATGTACGGAATTTAGAATTTCAGTGGAATCAATGGATTATTTAGAAATGTGTGAAGGTACAATTTACGAAGATATTACTCCTCGGTAGTAGTATCAGTTGACTTGAGATATAGTTACATCCAAACTTAATTTTTCTCTTTTAATGTATAGTGTACCTACTTGTAATTCACAGGTATTAAAACATAAAATCTGAATCAATAATTTACAGATCCTATTTCAATTAAAAACTCTCTAGTACCCGTTCTCCTCTGCTTTATGGAAATCTTTTTTGTAAAAATCTTTTTCAATATAATATTCATAATTTTCCGATAATATTTTTTTAATGATACAATAACAAAAAAAAAACTTGATATTGTGTAGCAGCGGCGTGCACTCGGCATCGCTCGGTTATCGATGCTGTAGAAGTACGAAAGGTTGTATTGCCACTAGAGGCTGTATTCATCTGAACCGGAGGCACTTTGTAATACAATCTTTCAGAAATATTTTTTTGTAAAAAGTATACCCGTGAGAGCTGTTCTAGAAAAATAAAAATATTATTTCTTTTATTGTATGGAAATCCTTCAAATTATTAGGTTGAGAAATATTGATTGTATTATTTGTATAAATCTACTTATATTATTTGATTAATAAATGGATGAAAAGGTATTTCCGAAACATGTAGGTGTAATTAATCAAATAATTTAAGTAGATTTATACAAATAATACAATCAATATTTTTTTAAATGTCAATCTACTATTTTGCTGAATCAATTGAAAAAAAAATTAGATTAAGGGTTAAAAATATTATTATGTAATATTATTGATGGATTGAACATTGTTGAGACTATTTATGATAATCGCTATATTGGGTGAAAAACATGCAATCTCTATGCGAGTTTAAATAAATGGTAAAATATAAAATTATTACTAACTCATATATATAGAAGAAACAAAACTGATGTTTTTCACCCAATTTAATGATCATTATTATTTAATTTAAAACCACGTTTTCACTAATCTGAGGTATCTCGTACACACATTTATTTTTATTATATATTTTATAATTATATAGGTTCGAGAAGAGGATTATTTTTTACTATTATACAGGTACGTAGTCAGTACATTAAAATATAAAAAGGGATAACCAATTTTTGCCCGACAGAATATTGTGATATATGAAAATTTGAATCATGTGATTAAAAATTTTATGGAAATATTACGAAATACATAGATTGACGCTGACACCACCCACAGAAATCATGTAGCATGGCTGAAATGGAAATCGCTCAGTGGAGATTTGTAAGGATATAATATAATCCTGCATCTGTAAGGACTAAAAGTTTTGTATATAAAACTGCAGCAAGAGGTGACCCCATCGAGACATTCAAGATTCTATCGGGCTACTACAATATTCCTAATATGACAGATATGTTTGCATTTAACACTAATGTGGGCCTTCGAGGACATCACCTGAAGTTGAACAAGTCTCGGTTCTCGTGTAACCCAAGAAAGCATGCAATAAGCAATAAGTCAATATGTGGAACAGTTTGCCCGAGGGTGTTGTGTCTGCAGCCAGTGTCAACCAATTTAAGAATATGCTGGATATTCAAATGAGAGACAGTGATATGGGCCTATCAGCTTAGGCTGCCTGCCCATTATCAATAATAATAATAATAAGATCTGCAATGACGAATGCTGGACCGTAAATAAGGTGCATGAGCAAAAACTCCATAACTCCAAGAGAAATGAAGATATTCTGGGGATGTAACAAGGCTTGACAAAGTTAGAAATGAATATATGGGGGGTAGTTTTCGGGTGGTTTCTATTATTGAAAAGGTGAATAAATCGATACTGAAATGATATGCCCATGTAATGAGGCATGGAAATCATGCAGTGCATACCGCACTCAAAATACAAGAGAAAAAAGAAGTAAAAGTAGACTCAGCGTCACACGGTTGACTAGTGTAGGGAAGGATCTGAAGAATGCCAAGTTGCACAAAACGATGGCTCAGAACAGGGAATCTTGGAAAAGATAAGTAAGGAAAGCCGACCCCGAATGAAATGGGAAGCAGGTGAAGAGGAAGAAGAAGATAATGAGATAAATGCATTATTTTGATTTATTTTTAGGAATTCTATAGCTTATTTCATAATTATAACTGCACACTTTGTTGTTTTTAGCTTGGTATAGGCAGAAACACTACCTAAGTGTTATCACTATAGCTAGACCGTATTCAAAAAAATGTGCGCAAAAAATATGTGTATTATTTCGATGCAAAAGATGAATACTAAAGTAGTATTTCTAGTAAGTAAGTAACCTTTTTTAAACTAAAAAATATTTATTTATTTGGAATATCATATTGAGGCTTGTAATACGGGCTTGCCAGGCAACTTTCTCCCGCTTTCTTCTTACCGGACAAAGCTATGGAATAGTCTTTTGATTGTGGTCGACCTATATCTATTACTATCTCATTTCAAAGGAAACACTAGAAACCTAGAAACACTATGTAATTTCAAAGGAATTAAAGAAAAACATTCACAAAATTTCGTTTTTTCTTAACCTTAAAACTAGCCTGTATTTTAGTTTTTCTTATATTCAATTTATACGTACTCATATATATGGATTATAAAGATTTTTGAAGATATGATAATTCTCGTGGTTATCAGATTTTAAACAGAATTAGTTACGACACGTCCCCTGAACAAAATATATTGAAAAATATTTCGACTAAAATCGTTCCTTTATTATTTCTGCTCATTCATCGAAGTGCGGCAAGATGATACAATTCTTATTTATTTTACAATTCAATTTATCGTTGAAGAAACAAAAAGAGATAAAATTTGTTTCTTTTTAATTACCATAAAGTAAAAATAATCCCCCAAATTTCCTAGAAAATATTTTTTTTATTTCTGTTTTTCTGGGAAAATTATGTAAGGTAGGTGTAATTAAATGAAATGCTATAAATATTATAATATAAAATTAAACCACGTCTTTACCAAATAAACTTTATCTTATATACACTTGAGTTATTCTGTCAAAACTTCAAGTTTGAAGAGGAGCAGTATCTTAAAAGGGTGTAATTTATGTGTGCATCTGTAGAAACTATAATAGTGACAAAATAAATCAACGCAGTAGGTACAATATATATTTTGGTGGAAATTAAAATAATCATGTTGCACTTATAAGACAGAAATTAACAATATTAATACCACTTATTCAGGGTTCTTTGGAAAACATTAATAACCTCGCAGGACTATATTCCTGTCTCGATTAAGAGTAGAAAATGTTCAAGATACTAACTATGACCTAATATCAATAACTATTGATATGCGACAACAAAGTTTGCATTTTTTCAATATTTCTGACTTTTTAAATTTATTTACTTAATATATAGTACATATACAGTTCTTATATATTTACATATTAGATAAACATTTTTTTTAAATACTTTATAGTCATGTAGGACCTCATCAGTGAAGATAAGCTCTTGAATCTGATGAGGGAGCCTCAGTTCTTATTATAATGTATAGGTAGTATATACAAGTTATTTATTAATACGGTAAAAAAGATAAGTTGATAATGAAAGTATTAGAGTTATTTTAAAAAAAGCTATAGATTTAAATGATTTATGAATTAAAGTTTGATTTTAGGAAAATTTTAATTTTTTTGATTTGCTCTGAAGGATTACTGATGCATCGTATCTCGATAGGTAAGTTATTATAGTAATTAATGGCTTTATAAATATAGTGATTCTGTATTTGGGTTGTTTTACATTTAGGCATTATAAACTTATTTTTTGTTAAACGTTCAACTATCATTACAGTATCTCTTATCGATTACGAAAAATTCATTCGATTCAATATAAGCTAAATAAAATTAAATGATTATCCCTCTATGGATAAAATATAATAATTCTGTTCTTAGAACATACTAATAAAAATATTTTGAATTTATACTGATATACAAAAGGAATAAAAAAAATCCTTTCCTGCATACATCGCACATATACTATATACGTGACACTCACACAATACATGCCATATGCTGACACGAGAGGATACTTTTGGACGGGTGGGAATTCTCTCCAACACTACGTATAACTCGCCAAACTGGTGTCCCTGACACGATCTAATAGCTTGATATTTTATGAATAATTTAAGTCATCATTCATTGAAAAAATCCTATAATTGGCTGACTTGGCGTAGTAGGCAAATTTGTAAATTTCCTTATTTTTTTCGATTTTCTTGAAATTTTTTTTCCAAATTATTAGATAAAATATCTCGAAAACTATTGTATGTCTGCGTGCAATTTCATAAATGCACAAGCAAAGGCAAAAAAACTGCTTACAGCTGCTAAAGGGCATTGTTCTTTCTTGGTATTCATGAGCCGATTGCAAGGAATTTATTGGTCCATTTAAAAATAAAGTAGAACTTAAAGTATCGTTACTAACAAAAGAACCTTTTTAAAGTTCTTTTACAAATTTAAGTTGCTGTAATTTTCTATCGTGCGGATTGACAGTTCAATATCGTTTCTCCCATTTCTATGACTTAAGCTAGTTGTCAAAAAGTAGTTATCAGACCTGGAGTACAAGATCTTGACCAAAAGAACCCATTCAAGGCTACAACAGGCCACCGAGATGGGATTTCTACGAGGAATAGTAGGAGTTACCAGAAGGGACAGAATCATAAATACTCAAATAAGATAATGTCTCGAAGTATAACCCTTATTAACGTTTATCGAGAAATCACAGTTACGGTGGCTGGGGCATATCTTGCGGATGCAGGCAAATAGACTGCCAAAGTGAATATTCCAGGCAGGACCAGAAGGAAGAAGGGGCCGTCCTAGAAGGAGCTGGCGAAATTGGAGCAGTTGGAGGACTGCAACGAAGCGAGGATGCAACTAAATACGAAAAGTTGAAACCTTCTATGCGGTGCAGGGACCTCGACCTAATAGAATAAGAGGTAGAAAAATGAGAAGTCAAAAACATGTATCGCAGTTTATAATGATTTTTCTAAAATCTTCTCTCGTATTCACATGTGATTTACTTGAATAACATGTTTACCTGTTTGATTTACTCAAGCCTGGAGGTTTTTTATGACGTATTTGCCAAAGTATTTGTACCCCATAGCCTATCCTATCTTCTTCTTCTTATACTGGCTGAAGGCCACTAGGGCCTTTTGCAGAATTTGCTGCCTCTTCTGATATGGACTCCCAGCTGTCTTTCAATTTTTTGGGGGGTCTTCCCTCTATTGTGGCAAGGTGTGGTAGTCTTTTGGAGTCGTTTATTTCCACATGGTCTCTCTAATATCTTCTCGTATGTCTTTCCCATCTAAAAACATCTTGGATTTCACACATTATTCTGATTGTGGCGTTTCTCATTCTGTCGCAATGAGTCTTGCCTGTTATTTTTCTGAGAGATTTCGTCTCTGTAGTTCTAAGACGTAATTTATTGCAAACTGTGTCAGCTCTTACTGTATCTTAGCAAAATAAGTACTTGCCGCTGTACTACCGATCTAATTAAATATGGGAGATATTTTTTGTGTATGGCGCATTCGTGAAGGAAGCCACGCCAGGATGTGAATGTGAAAGAGAAGGACTCATTTCTGGACGAGGAACATATATAAATATTAAATTGAGATAGAAACACAAAATCGTCCACTATCCCACGTGGCACGCGCAGATACAGGGTGTTCGTTTTGCAGTAGTCGGTTTATCACAAACGAAATCTCAGTTAAGTGGCTCACATTAAATGAACACGTAGCCGCCGAGTCGCACTGCCAAGCGCCCGAAGAGACATTTCCCTCACGACTTTTATAAAAGAAGAAATTTTTACCAGAAAGTGCAACACTTTATCTGCGAGCAAATGCAAAAATGTACAAACCCCCTTCCGACGTAAAAGATTTTAGCTAATACAATTTATTTTGTGGACGCAAGAAAAACATTAGGCGTTCGCGTTGTTTCACGCCAAAACATCGACATTTATTTATATACTACAGGGTTTAAAAATTTATAGAGTGAACTAAACCCATTCTTTAGGAAAAGGGGAGAACTCACAGCAGAAGAATACCCTCCCTTGTATTTATGTACCGCAGTTAAGGATGTTGGTTTTTAATTTATTTTTAAATGTTGTGCCAAACCGAGTATTTTAGAAATAGAAACGTTGCAATATAGCACGACATATTTATTAGGACATCTCTTTTGACCTTATTATAATTGAAATATATTATAAATGTTTCATTGAAAATATGGGAAAGTGGGTATGGAAGTCTGTTTTTTTGGGTGTTTTTTGGGTACGACGTTTCGTAGGGCTGGCGTAGGTAATCACTTTACACAATGTAACGATCTCCAATTCCAGCCATGATAGATAACCACATCTATAAAATTTTGACTACCACATCTATCAAAAACTGATGGATGTGATAGTCTAATCATGAACGTTTATCTATAGAAAAACTCATCCCTTTGGCACTTACTCAACAATGTTTTTTGGCCCATTACCTAATGGCTCTATCTGGTTTTTGTTTTACGTAATGATATTAGTAATATTTAAATTATCTTTATAACCTCGTTAATATTTTATTGCTTTTATTTTGATTTTTCATTAGATTAGACTTTCATGGCTCTGACCGGAATATTTATTATTTTATAGCCTTCATGATGTTTTTTTATTACGTGAGAATTTTATTGCTTTGACCATATAAATTATTCATTAACGTTATTTTTTTTCAAATTTATTTAATTACAAGGTGAGTAAAAATATGGATTAAAAAGAAGTAAACGATTTCTCTTTTTGTAAAAACTTCATTCTGTCCATCCGTCCGTTCGTCCCTCCATCCGTCCGTCTGTCGGTCTGTCTGTCTCCGTAACTTAGTGTAACGCCCGTAATTTCTTTCGAATTCACGGCTAAAAAAATTAATTAAACGACCAGAGATGGGACTTGAACCCTGGGCCAGCAAATCCGAACTGGCCTCTTTACGTATGTTTTTACGGTCACCTCTCCGTGGACCACCAAAAAGATATTATAAATATATACATACTAGGACTTACCAAAGACGCGAACCAATGTTTCTAATTTTTTACGTTTAACAGCTAGTACAACATTATTGTAGGCAACGGTAATTAAGCATGAGGGTGCGCCTTTTCTCTGAAAGCCATTCACGCATATTCTGTCCCCCTCGCACACCCCCAGGCATCCATGACATCGAGAAACATTACAATTACAATATACAATGCTAAAATTACAAAGCTCCGTGATAACGAGACGAATAACAAATATATGGAACACAGAAAGGTTAAATTGTATATTAGTCCATCTTCTCAGTGATACATTTACTGGTTTTTCAAGAATTAAGTTTCATCAATAAAACGTGAATTTTGTATCATTAATTATGAAAATATATCTTCGTAAATGTTTACGTATTTCTCACTATAATTACTAGTCGTTAATTATTTATCTCTGTAGTCTACATTAATTATTCTATATTTGAAGGCGTCCCTATGAAAAGGGTCTATATGGCAAAAAAATATTTATTTAAGATAAGTTTACAGATTAGAAATATGTGCCTTTCCCAATACATTAAGTATTGCACTGAGTTTCTATCTGCACTAATTTCTTAGTTGTATTGGAATGCATATCCGATAAGTATCTATTAAGTGCCACTTCATTTTTTTATAAATTAGGCACTAAACGACGTGAGTTTTTTTCTAGTTTCTAGTATTAAAATGGCTAACTCACATGAGATACTGGCTTGTAGTAGTATTGAAAATATTAATGAAAAAGTATGTAAAATAGCATATAAAGAGCAAAAACTTAACCCATAAAAATCAAGTTTTTATTATACTCCCTTTCTCATTTGTATTGTTTCCAATTTGATATTCTATCAACATATTCCTCTTGCTTTAAGTTCATGTGATAAATCTATTTCATGTTTATCATTTATTATCCTTAAAACTTATAGAATATTGAAAACGTAATAATTGGTACAGGGGGGCACGGCGTCAGTGAAACCGTCTGATCGGACCCATGGCTCGAATCAGACCAGTTGAAACATTCTCATTTGTATGGTTTCCAATTTGAAAAAAACGTTAAAATTTCGAAAAATCCAAAATTATACTATAATTAAATTTTTTAAACTAAATACTGTTAAATTATTTTTAATCGTCGCCACGAGTCTGCCTGCAAAGTTTAAGCTCGAGTGGATTACGGAAAAGGGGTTAAAAATCGATCCAAAGTTTTTTTGGAAGGCAAGCAGACGCAACGAGTTAAAAGAAAGGGAGTAAAAAAGTAACCCATAAAAATCAAGTTTTTACAATACTCCCTTTCTCATTTTCGGGTTTCATGTCTCCCATATGCGTCGGAATCTCCGTACAACTTACTGAATTGTATGAAAAAACCATTTAAAATTAGAAAAATCCAAAATTATACTAAAATTATGATTTTTTTAACGAAAATTTGATAGATCTTCTTGATTGTCGCCACGAGTCTACTTGCAAAGTTTTAGCTCGATTGGATCACGGGAAAAGGGTTAAAAGTCGATCCAAAGTTTTTTCGTCAAGCAAGCAAGCAGACGCCACGAGTTAAAAGAAAAGAAGTAAAAAAAGACTATATTCACTTTTAACCTTGTGTCTTAAAATTAACATTTTGGCTTAATGCTTAATTAATTTTCACTATCCAAGTATAGACCCTTTTTTTCATATTCGTCAACTTTAAATGTCGAATTTCAACAAGATTAAAAAAAAATCATGAAAAATAATATACCGAACGTGATGCATACTGTTATATAAACCATTTAAAAATTATAAAATCACTTTGTGATATAATGTACCTACTACATAGACTCTTTTTATAAGGACGCCTTCATGAATAGTTATTTTAAATGTATACATGAAAATTCTGTCACAAAAATGATGCATTAATAGGTACATAATAAACTAAATGAATACTATGTAAATAATCTATTAACAATGCAAAATCTTTGAAAGGTTCTACGAGAAAATTCCATTGACGTAGACTAGTTTTACTTAAGGATTCAATTGGCTTGATGCGCGTTGCAGGCTGTTCCGAAAAAATGTAACACTTTGATTTTTTATTAAATGATGATACTTTATGTAGGAAATCATATTTTAAATAAAAATATACAATTTTATTAAAATACACTATAAAATAAAAAGCCTGAAGTAAAAAGTATTATATTAATATCACAAAAATTAATTAAACCGTAAAAATAAACTAACTAACTAACTAGCCATCATGCCGTTTCTATGCAGAGGTAGGCAGAGAGGATTGAACGCCACACTTTTCTATCCTGGCACGACATTTTTGCTTCGACCACATTCATAGATTTTCTCATACAAGTTCTACGGTTGTTGAGGCTTTTAACAGGGCCATCCTCAAATACTTGTAGTATTTGATGATGCCAGGTCTTTCGCGGACGCCCTCTATTCCTTTTGCCAGGTAAAATTAAAACCTTATTTATATATTTATTATAATATACGTTGGATGTGGAAAGTAGATACCTTTTATAATCGTATTTAATCACTACCCATATTAATACAGTCTCACAAATATATAAGTGAATCCCTACGTGAAACCATGTATATCTCCCATAAAATTAGAATATTTTGAGAACAAAAACAAACAAAATAAATTACTTAGGGCAAACGATTTTGTTGGAAGCTTCGTGGAATAAATCAAGAGACTTACAGCTGAGCGCCTACGCAGTGATGACGACTATTTTCTACAAAAATATATCCCCTCAGCCGGTACTTTCTGTTTTCGTATAGTTACTACCACACTTTGCTAACTTCTGTTGACTAAGCGCCCAAGTAAATTATCTAAGTCAATATGTTCCTCGTATATTTGTTTCATGTTTAACTAATCCACTATGACATTTGCCGTTGGTTAAAATTGCAATTAAATTTCTGGGACAAACACTTAACTTAAACAATACTATTTGTGCCTCTAACTTCTTTGATTATATGTATTTTTTTCATTTTTATTACACAATCACACAAACTCATATTTAACACTTAAGTACATGTACATTTAACACTTAACTAAGTACAAATAGGATTTGAGAACATTGAGCGACGCTTCCGTAGTCAGCAGGATAATACAATGTATTTTATTTATTAATGTTATCTTATTGAGCGTATAAGTGTCCGGTATCTATACCTATAAAACTCAATGTCTGTCTGTCTGTCTGTTCTCTCTACAAATCCACACCGTTTGTCCGATTCGATTCAAATTTTCCATACTTATGCTTTGGGACCCGGCGGGTAACATAGGCAACATTTCCCCCTGTTCTCTTACCCCTTCCCCTCCCGCTGACCTTTTTTCGATGGGAATCTGAACCGTTTGACCGATAGGACTCAAAATTTGCATACTTATGCTTTGGAACCCGGCGGGTAACATAAACAACAAATGCAAATCTATACCGTTCGAATTGAAACTTCGTTTATCTTCATAAATTTATTTTAAACTTAATCCTTAACCCGTGCAACGCCGGGTATAAACAGCTTGTACTTAATAAAACTTAGTACATTTATTCCAGTAAAAGTACGACAATAGGTTGATGCCATTTTTTAATATTTGGATACTGCACGGGTGATATTAAAAAATCGATTACGAATTTACGCAAAGAAAGCGTCTTCAAAGCATTTCTTCATTTTTTTATTTATTTACTTGTTTAGTTATATTCTGAAGAAAATTGAAACAAAACTGTGGTGTAGACACTACATTTCCATCGCTTCATCTCGGCCTAATTCTTCATCAGAAAAAATAGTAACTTCTAATTTTAGATTTGTTTATTTGTTCTTGCTAAATGAAAAAAGTTTTCTTCAGAATCGTGCATCGAGTGCTCTGCGCAATCTCTTTGGTTCATCTTCCCATTCCATTTCAACTTCTATAATCGGAAATGTGTCGATCTATCGAGATTCGAATACAAAGAAAAAAGTATTCTTTTTCACGCACGCTACCTGCAGTTGGAAAATGTTTTTTCAACCCTAGCCTAACCATGCAGAAACATGTTCTACTGATCCGATTAAAATTTTAATAATTTTGTAAATTTGGGAAATACCATTCATATTTTAACTGATCCTAAAAAAGATATTTCAGCTTATAAGTCATAAGAAGAAAATCATTTATGTACAGCGTTTCGTTCTTAATGTTTTTTAATTCTATCTGATTTAAATTGATACTTTGAATATCATCTGCGATAAAAAACACAATTTAAGGGGTATAGAAGTTAAAACATTACTCAAATAATAATAGTAATAATAAAAATTTATTCCATTTCGTGCGAAGATTAGTGCAGTCCCACATATTCCACATCCAATATACATATTAAATGCATATTTACAAGTAAAGTATATAAACAAAAGTAGATGAAAGAAAAAGTAAATAATAATAATAATTATGATACATGAGAATAAAGTCTTCAGGGAGCTGTGGCATATGGGTTGTGAGGAGCCAGCATTTTTCTCCAGTATTCATCGATGCTGGAAGCTGAATTAAGGCTGAATACTCCAGGATGGGCACATTTTCAGAGTTCCTTATCCTTTCCATCATTCGTGCTCCCTGGATATTACAAGGGCTGCGAAGCTAGGAACTCGCCCTTCTATCAACAGACCTGAAACATTGCAGGATACTGTGTTCAGGAGCAGGGAGGAAACTCCACAGATATGTGGAGGCCAAACGCTATGCGGAACGAGTTATTAAAATGGGCTTTCTATACTGCTTTTTTTCTAGTTTTCCCAGAGTTGCATATACAGGGTATAACAGAGTTAGTCCACAATACTTAACAGGTGGATTCTTGTCTTGATTATGAGTCAAAAATTTTCAAGCAACCATGACTTAATAGTTATGGAGTTATGCAATACCAAAGTTTGCATTTTTTTTCAATATTTCTTTACTTATTTTTTTTTAAAAAACGTTGAAGTATCATTTCACATTAACTTATATCAATTGCAAAAAATTCATTCGTTTAATAAAAGTTTAATAAAATAATGATAAAAACTCTGAAAAAATTCCATTTGGAATGTTTTCCATTTGGAATTAGAAGGTTTTTATCATTTTGTTTGACTTGTATTAAAGGGAATAAATTTTCATATTAAATATAATAATTATAATAATTAAATATAATAAATATAATAAAAATATAAATACCGTAATGATAGTCTAACGTTTTGCCAAAAATAAATCAGAAATATTGAAAAAAATGCGAACTTTGATGTCGCAAATATCTTTAACTATTTATATTAGGTCATGGTTGCTTGAACATTTTTGACTCGTAATCAAAGCAGAAATCTACCTATAAAGTATTGTGGACTAGCTCTGTTACACCTTGTATACAAAGTTGCGCAAAAGGCAAGGAAGAGCATAATTTTCACAGCAATACTGCAAAGACCTTCAACTTCTTTTGCCTATCTATACCCTCATCATTCATCAGATTACTAGTGTCCTAGGTATTAAGTTCCCTCGGGCACCTTACAGATCAAACCATTCTGGAATTAGCTGGAGGAATACTTATCGGAACTTGACAATATGACCAATGGAGGAGTTTTATCAGAATTATGAGCACGTTTCAGGGTTATGATATTCTAAACGACTTAGTGAAAACCTTAGAACACTTATTTACATTTCAAATGCTTAAATTTTTTAAATTTATGGTGGGTACTCGAGTAATATAACAATAGCAACCACTTACGATAATAGATAATATTTTTCTAAAAAAAATTCCAAGTGCAATATTCCGCTAATGATTTGTGTCGAGTCAGACAAATATTTGTCCGAG
This sequence comes from Agrypnia vestita, assembly GCA_016648135.1. NCBI lineage: Eukaryota > Metazoa > Arthropoda > Insecta > Trichoptera > Phryganeidae > Agrypnia > Agrypnia vestita. Next base: position 45,920 of record JADDOH010006917.1, on the reverse strand, counting down.
ATAACGAATACGACTTACGATTATTACCAGGCCGTTACAGTCGCGTGACATCTATTGTGGGGCTCGTTCATGAGACAGTGAGGTATTTATTAGCCGTACATAACAATGGATTTTACGCCTGAGCCAAAGGATTTCCCAAATAACGTATTCTAACAACGGCTTAATACAACAAATAACACGGCGCGGTCGGGAATAATGGAACAAGAAAATAATTATCGTTTGAGCAGAGCATTTGAGCAGATTGCGGCGTTTGATGAAGCGGAGATACGACGTGTTTCGCAATCCCGTTGATTGCGTTGCGTAATTTTAAGCGTTAATATCAACAAAATTCTATTTGTAACAATGTCCGTCAATAACGATACGAGATGAAGCAAATAATAATGAGGTATAAAATAATACACGTTATAAAAAATAAAAGAAGGTAATTCTCTGTACAAAAATGTCCGTCACTAATGCTACCAGATGACGCAAATAATTTGTTTCCCACCGCCGCGATTCCGTGACGTTATGTAATTACAGGCCTTCAAATTGGAATGTCAATTTGTCAAAAGTGAGCACGTTTGACAAATTGACATTCTTCGAGTCAAGACTGGATGTTTTATATTGCAAAGGCATTGAAAGTCTTGTAACGCGTTGGCAAAAATTGTATGTAATAAAGAAAATACATTACAGACTCTTTTTTTTTATTTATTTTGATGTGATTTTTTTTTTGTCATCTTCATTTGGAGAAAACCGACACCACTTATGTTACGTTATATTATTGTATGTGGAGTATAAAAGCAAAGGCAGCAATAGCAAAAAATAAATGTAAAATGTTTTGAATGCAGACACTGAGGATTACTAATTTAAAACGTTCTAAATTCTAAATTTTATACCTATCACTTCCAAAATCGTGTTTCTTATAAATTTATAGGCTATGTTTTCTATAAAATTTTGAATTTACATTATAAATTAGTAATCCTAGAAGACTGCATTAAATTTTTTTTGGATATTGCTTATTTTGTTTTTATACCCCGCATATGATACAAGGTTTAATTATAATTTTGAAGAACCGCCCAATTTCAAGAAACGTAAAAATTCGGCTTTTTAAAATCCTAGTCAATTCCATAATTGCACTGTCCACTGATGAGCGCCCTTTTTGAAGCGATTGTACTATCCCTTTGGCCGTGAGATGCCCGAAAGCCAGTTAGATCCTGTGAATACTTTCCACTAGAGTATCACCAAGCTTTTGGCAATTTTTAATGCAATTGATGCCGGCGACATGGAAGAGATGCTGTCATAAAAGTTCGAATTATCAGCACTACCTCCACATCCCTTACATATCTCGACCAAAGGAAACCTCTTTAATTTGTTCTGGTGGAAAATATAAATGTTCGATAATTAACTTATGTGATTTAGTAGCTAGGAAAAGTTGTTTAAATTTATATACCTATACAAAAAGGAGTTAAACATTATAAAATAAATGCGCATTTTAAATCATACATGTCCAATCGCTGAATTTTATTTTAACAGGATTTTAGCACTTTATTAAAGGCATACAACTAATTTCGTGATAACAATTAATTAAATCATTTAAAATAATACTCAACTTTAAATAAAATCTCGCAGCTGACGGGAATCGAACTTACACTCCCAAAGAAAATTAGATTTTTAGTCAAACTTCTTTACCCTGGTCGCACGGCTGAACCGCGTGGATATTATCACATTTATATTGAAATTTATACTAACCTACATATAATTTAAGAGCTTTGTTGAGAAAAATTAATAATTTTAATTCGAATGAATAATACCACTTTGGCATAATTCCAAAAAATAAACAATCATTAAAATCAAAATATACAAAATTTAATTTAGAGATAATCTCTAGGAACTGATTAATACAAAAAATATTTTGGTACACTTGATTCGTACACTTTTTGGAGTAGAATTTGAAATAGAAAATTTAAATAAAACAATATTTTATATGAAATATAATTTAATAAGAACACAGTTACTGGGTTTTGTCCCCAGAAGGACGATTAATTAATTAAAATATTTTTTTTCAATATATACAAAAATTCAAAAAATTGGATAATGTGTGGAAGTTTTTACGTTGGAATTGGTGAACGTTGCATACAGGTTGTAAGCGCTGAGCCATTCATCGTATAATATACTTCCATTCACGAGTCTCATAGGTATATAAGTAGCTTCGTCTCTGTGATACTTCAATAATTTATCCTTTAAAGTAAAACAGTCGAATTATTCACTTACCCACGTTTCATTTAATTTTTTCTGGTTCTATTTATGAACGTTCTATGGATATATTATATAACAATGAACAAAACCTATATAAGAGGAGATTAAAGGAAATGCTCACCCTTGGGCGTTTGAAAATGGGGCAAGAAAATTAACCTTAATTTGAAAGTTGATAGTAGCAAAAGTTTACGATAAGGCGAGGCCATTTCTATTGAATATCTGATTAACAAGGATAGAAATGAAATTACCAAAAAACTTATAAATTATTAAAAAAAAAACTTTATTTTATTTTATACATATCTTAGACAATTGGCCATATTCGTTTGCTTAGCTAAAAGGATGCTAAGTCAATTTATTATCTTCTAGCCCGCATGTCTGACTGAAGCGAGCCAGGTAAGAAGGATACCGGGTAGGCCAGATTAAACATGTTACCGTAAATCACCAAAACCATTACTAGGCGAACTAAAAGATATAGTCTCCACGAACATCAGTAAATTAGGGTGCTTACTAGTAAAATCTAGAAGTGACCAAGGCGGTTAGAAATATGGCAAACAAAAAGAATATAAAATTCCAAGTCTTGGGAATCAATAGTCTCGTTGATATATTTCATGGATAAATTTATAAATAACTTGAGGGAGGTATAATTGATTTGTGAAATTAACCCGGCCTTTTTTTGTTATTTTTATTGTTTAATTAAAAACTTTTGTTATTAACTGTATAATTAATATAGTGGCATAATTATGGTAAAAAAATCCTGTTATTATCACATTAGTTAATATCCAGGCTATGGTTCATACCTAAGAGACATCTTACTACACTCAATTAAAAAGTTTGTAGTTAGAGAGAAATCTACAGTTCCGTTATGGAGTCCTGGTACAAATATTATTAAATTTCAGCATAGAGCTGATAAGAAAGAACGAGTTTAGAGTGAATGAAATGAAATGAGAATATTAGGCCTATATGAGGCAAATATATCTACGAGTATAGAAACAGTAATAAGAAGAAAGAAAAGAGAAAAAATGAGATAGAAATTTAAAATAGAAAAAATGTTTTTTTTAAACATATTAAAGTGAGAAAGATATTTGATATATAAACAGAAAAATTCCGTGGTAGACTTGCTTTAAACAGGAAAACCAGGTACTGAAATATGATCCTATGAGAAGCCTCAACAAACGTAAGAGTGAATAATAAATTATTTTAATAATATAACAGAAAAATAAGAACAAAAAATGGAATTCAGAATAATACAGATACAGAAAGAGGGGATAGAGTTTGACAAAAATTATGAGATTCGAGGATGATGCTCAACTAAAAATGTATGTCAGAATGGAAATTTTCGTCATTATATAAGTGTTGTTGAGTGTATAAAAAACAATCAAAAATATATGAGTGCCAAACACTGCGATTTAGTTAAAACAATCTCTTCTCTTTGCTTCAAGTACATTAAGCGAGAGAAATACATTAACATACATAATACTTCTGGCAACGAATTCAACACATCTGATCATTTAGTTATGTTAAACAAAAATACTTGACGCTGTCTTACTCTAATGATTTTAGCGAAAGACGACTCAAGCCTGATTTATTTTTTATTTCCTTTTAATCTGTACATATTTTTAAATATAAAAACTGCGCAATTTTCATTTATTTGCAATGTATCTCAAAGATTTTTCATACACATTACATTAAAATTATTAAAAAGATGATAGCTTTTCCATCCGTCATCAAAAGATTATAGCTTTTCCTTCCTTCGTCAAAAGGGTTGCGTCTAACAATATGATTATTAATATTTGTCAGCATTTTTGCTGAGACTTTTCATAGAAAATGTATACTTCATTATATCTGTCTACCTAAAGTTTGTTTTATATCTTTATAGCAGTGTTTAATGTATACGGGGTGTCTCATAGCTAGTAGAAAAAACTTCACAGGTGGATTCCTGTCTTGATAATGAATCTAAAATGTTCAAGCAAACATGACCTAATATATATATTGTAATGGAGATATGCAATATCAAAATTTGCATTTTTTATTCAATATTTCTGACATATTTTTTTGCAAAAAGTTAAACTTTTATTAATCTTATTTATATCCATTATAAAACTTCATTCACTTTAAGGGGGGGGTAAGGTATTTAATTATTTTTATTCATTTTATTTTTTTTCTAAATGAATGTATAACATTGCAGAAATATTGTATCAAAATTTCAAGTCAATCAGAGCAAAATTGACGAAGTTATGAACATCTGAGCGATGCTCAGACTGATTTTCTATACCTGCTCGGGCATCCGAGGGACGCGCTAACGTGATGATTACCGGATGCGCTATTGTATTGAAAGAGTTTTGAGTAGACAAGGGCAAAAAGATGCTCTAGATCTTCTTAATGAAAGCTCTTTGCTGTATGGACCTGGGATCGACGACTATGTGTAAGTATAAAATATTTGTCGAGTTTTATTTTGAAATTTAGTGTACAAAACTTTAAAGCGTTTTTTCTAAAAATTGTCATTTTTGAAGTCCGTGTACGCCATAACTCAAAATCTACTGAACCGATTGTTTTGAAATTTTACATTTTCACGTAATTCACCAGGTAATCCCGTGGAGTTTTTTTCTTTTTTTTTAATAATTATTATTTTTACCGTAACAAATTGGCCGATTTTATTAGCGAAAATCGGTGTTTTGGCTTCCAAGTGCTACCAAAAATTGATAAATCGAAAAAAAAATCTTCACGGCGTTACATCGAAAAACATATCCTTTAATAAGTGAATTTTGATTTTTTTGTTTCATCTGTTTCGAGTTATGATCTACACGCAAAACAATTTTTTCGAGGTGCCTCCGGAGATTCACTGCCATTCGTTTAAATATAAATATTTTGCAATGAAATTTTTGAAAAATAAAATTAAAATTTAGTAAACAAACTAACACTACCTGTACCACCAAAAAAAACTTGAAAACATGCCTTTTTCATCGAATTAACCTTACCCTCCCTTAATAGAAATAGAATAAAATGATAAAAACCTCGTAAAAAATCATTTCAATCTTTGCATTTTGATCCATAATATTTTTTGGAAAAATTGTTAAAAGTTAGATAAATTATCGCGGTGATCGAGACCCACCGCGTCTCTAGCCGTACGCATCGAGCCTCTGATTGGTGGATACCGGTTCGATGCAACTAACTAGGCTCCAGGCGCCAGCAAGTACAATGATTATTTCGCTGATCATCGCGACGTAGCCATCACACGTATTATTTTATGTACTCAATGCCACCTTTGTAAATTTGTGTCAAAAAATCGACATTGTTAATCTTGGGTATAATTCAAACCCTTTATCCTACCTATCCTGCTTCTGCTGAAACATCTTACGCATTGCACAATACACGTCACGTGTTGACACGAAGAATCCGTCTCTGAACGAGTGGACATTTTCTTCATCTCAGGACACACATACTCACACAACTTACCCACAAAACGATCTTTAAAAAATATTTAAATTCAGTTTTTTCCAAAACATACAAAAAATATAAACCTTTCTAAGGTTACAAATAAGTCGATAATACAAATAATTCGTATAGAAAAATCAAACAATAAATGTGTAACAATTGTATTATAAGCATATTACAACTTTAAGTTAAGAACATTTTATCTGATCTTTTTTCAGTACTTAATAGCAGCTAATAGATTTGTTGAAACAAGCGCTCCAACAAGCGCTACAAAAGTTATACAACAACTGCAATTGCATTTATGTCTGCATTAACTGGATTAACTGACTGGTCCAGGATTGTATTTATTAGACGGTTTATTTCATGGCTTTACACAATCGAGAATACAATTTTGTCTCGAGAAAAACCTACCTATTTTGTATATGTACCTATTTTACAATTCCATTCCCTGTCTTTTTCTTTAAACTTACATAATTTTCATATGTTTTATGGAAAACGTTCAGCTAGAATCGGATTATGAATTAATCCCGAAACATATTTATCATAATATTTGTCACTTGTTGTGGCTGCGGGAAGCAAATAAAAACAAATTAGAAATTTATTAATTAGTGATTAATTAATTATTAAATGGTCAAAGTCACATAAGAAGAATTAAACTTAACGCTATTTTTAATATACACTATTTCGCAATACATCACTCATATACGAACTCTTAATAATCGCTGGATGACACGTATTAATCGCTCGTAGAATATTCAAATCTATTTTCGGGGGTACATTTCGCACTTTCCAGAGAAAAGGGTAGTAAGTAAAATTTTTGTGTATTTTGTGTTGCTTCAGTATAGTGAATTAAACGTGATTCTCCTTGTCCAATAAAAATCGTATTAAAATTAATTCATTACTTCGAACCCACGGAACTTAAATGCCATAGCAGTTTTTTTGTGATTATTGGATGATGATGTTTTGAATTAGGTTGATAAAAATTCATTAAGGGATTTTCCGCAATATACAGAATCTCTCGTAATATTATATAATACATATATACAACAAATAATAACAATGACGAAAATAACAAATATTTTCAACCTTCACGAAATGTCTACAAACGACTGGAACAGCCGAGATGCGAGGAAAACCTTCTCCTAAAGATTGTAATAATCAATAAAGTTCGAAAATACCAGCAATTAGGTATAAATACGGGACTACGTCGCGGCAAGAGTCATGTTGTGTTTTGACAGTTCGTTTGGTGCGAAGTCGGCCGCGAGCCTCAAGGCGACGGCAAGGATGGCCAGTCGTGAAATAATCGAAGTGATAAATAATGCGAAATAATCGAGCGGAGTTCCTGAGTGGTGAAATTAACCAGAGCGAGAGTCTTGCTTTGAAAGATCTTTCGGTGCGAACTGAGACGCGGACGATGGCCTGGTCGTGAATTGAGAAGCAACAGATATCGAGCGAAATGATTGGGCGAGTATTTACCCAAGTGGTGAAATAAGTAAATGCGATAAATACTGCCCCCGAGAATAGAATTGAATTTTCCACGAGCGATTAATACGTGTCATCCAGCGATTTTTAAGAGTTCGTATATGAGTGATATATTGCGAAAGAGTGTATATTAAAGAATGGCGTTAAGTTTAATTCTTCTTATGTGACTTTGTTCATTTAATAATTAATTAATCACTTATTAATAAATTTCTAATTAGTTTTCAGTGTTTTCATTTGCTTCCCGCAGCCACGACAAGTGACAAATATTATGATATATATGTTTCGGGATTAATTCATAATCCGATCCCACGCTGAAATGTTTTCCATAAAACATATGAAAATTATGTAAGTTTAAGGAAAAAGACAGGGAATGGAATTGTAAAATAGGTACAAAGTTAAGTTAAATGAAAATTAAAATTTGTTGTATAAAGTAACAACAACTGTATCAATTAGTAAATAAAATAAAAATTTAACTTAAAATAAATACCAATTAACTTGGTTACGATCAAGTTATATGGTGTTTAATTTAACAAAGGTTTTATTTTTAGTACTACCAACCGGTTTCAAACCCACTGTTCATTTTTCAGAATAAACTAAGAACTAAACATTACAAATTACGGGAACTATATTTTTGTAGCAACACGATATAATAGTGTAACACCAACCGAAATCGGTGGATCTTACTGAAAATACAATCGATTAAAGTGAATTTGTGTTTAATTAATTTGCAATAAGTACTAACGGCCGATTACAATAGTGTAAACATTTAAGATTTCAATTTTCTATTCACATTTCTAAATTTCTTTGATCGATTAAAAATGTTTGTTCAATCGCAAATAAAATAAAAAACAATAAAAATGTTTTTTAAAATATCACAAACTATTGGCGAGCAATCCATAGTCAAATGATTACATCCTGCTATGCAAAGATCAAGTTTTAGTAATAATTACCTGCGTGAATTTGTTCTTCTGGGTAATTAATTTCTTTTGATAAATATGTTATCGAGTTCTAGCAAGAATTTCGTCCTTAAACTTTTACGCTTAATGTGAATACTAAAATCCTCTCAGAATTTTCCTCAGCAAAAATTCTTCTCATGAAGACACTCAGAGCGATAGCAACGTAACCTACAGAATATTGTATGCCAAGCTTTATGTTAGATCTTATACTGTTCGGTACTGATTTTTTTAATATTTTTTTCAGTTTTTTACTATATTATTTTATTAAAATAAAAAGCATTGTAAACAAGATTTATCTAAAATCGCATTGATTGATCAAGTAAAAAGAAATGTATTAAAAGTAGAAGTTAATAATACATAATATGTAATACAAAGCGAGTTTTGAAGGAACTAACCATGAAGGCTTATGGAAATAACTTCGCCAGATTTGTTGAACCAGATACTGGAAGATAGTTATATTATAGGAGATACCTCAACAAGCTAGGGCATGTGTGAGAGTCAAATGTACCGGGATGAGACAATGCCCACTCTCGCCAATCCTGTTCACCCTTTTTATATGGACAGAATAAGCCGGAGCCAAACAATAAGGGTCATGAGAGTTGGAGATGTGGAAATAGATTCCTTACTCTTTGGGGATGATAAAGCGAGGCTAGCGCCCACACAATAATTAATCACATAATTGTGGATTAATTCCTTCAATGAAAACGTGGCGCTTTTTAATCTTATCCTCTCAGTATAGCAGCCACACAGTATTCAAACCACAATCAGCATAATTTAAATGAGATATGTAATTAGTTCGATTCCTGATGTATTCACAATATATCTATGTGATTTTTTCAAGCCTGGAGTTTTTGTAATATTTTTTGTTACTCTTCTTATGTCTGAAGATCTGTTGTGGTGTTAAAATGTAATTTTATTTTTTTAAATATTAAATACTTAAAAGTTGTCGTATAATAAAATAAAATAAAGTGACCCATTCGATACACATTCAAAAACATGAAAAAGACGAATAACGCCGGTACACGGGTGTTGTTGAACGACGTCTAGTAGGAGTTGCGTGTGTTGCGTAATATTTAAAAAAAAATTACTAAAGAGAGAACATATATTTTAATAGATTCTGAAATCTGGCAACTCAGAGAAAACGTAATAAAAGAATCAAACATGGGACTCGTCCGTACGGGATATTAACTATGTTAGAAGACGCTCCCAATGTTTCATCCTTCGCTTAAATCCATTCTGAGTTGCAAAATTTTGGATTCTGTAGAAAAAGGCGCTCTTTATTAATTTATTTACGCGAAATTAACAGTACAAATAAAAATCATGTTATACAGAGTCCATCTTACAAGTTTCCACAGAATATACAAGTTATATATTAAAATATTACAAAAATAACTTAAAAGTGTACAAAAAAATTAGGTTTGAGTTAAGAACAAACCAAGAGAATCGAAGAATTAAAGGTTAGGTTAAAAGGAGAATCAGAAATGGGGAGGAAATGACCGATCTAATTTGCAAAAAGTGGAAGAGACAAGCACTTTAATGTTTTTATTATTTTATTTAACTTCTTAAGAGAGTTACTAGAAATTCCATCATGGGACAAGGGCTTCCAAAAAAAGATATAAAATGGGAGATATGATGCACCGTCCAAATTCATCAGACGTTGCACCTTCCGGCTACCATCTTTTCCGTTCATTTTAATACTTTTTTAATAAAATCAAATATAATAATTTCGTTGTTTGTCTGTCCATAACTTCCTGTAAAATTCGTAATTTCATTCAAATTCATGACTAAAATAACCAAATTAAGCGACTGGAAGTAGGGCGCAAACCTAAGATGCGCAAATGCCAGCTCGGCACCCTAGCGACATTGCCACCACCGGCACCACCTCTCTGTGGACCGTCAAAAATATACTATATAAATATATTAGGGCTTATCTAAGACGCAAATTATTTTATTATATAAACCCGTGTTGTTATTTGATCTGTATTATATTAAAAAATGTTCGACTTGTTGAATTACCAAATAAAACAAAACACTTAAATGGGCAATATTGTGCGCCCAGTGAGGAGATTATCGGGCGGCCCGTTTTAAAAATGTATGAGACGAAAAAATAAATAAGAAAATAAAGAAGAAATGCCGCTTAAAACTTCTTTTGACTTCAACGTCAAGATTCTTTTAAAGGGCTCAAGGGGACTGTTTTCAAAATAAGAAAAAATACAATAGCGTGAGATCACGATTCTTCCAACACATTTTACTACTCTTTGAAGAACGAGGTCACGTTTCATTACTTTCTAACTTAACGCATTGGTGAAAGTATTCCAAGTCGGAATTATTCACACAACTCTCGTTTTATATATATATTTTTATTAATAAAAAGGGAACACTTTCTATATAACCACTATTTATTTAATTATCAACATATGTTGGGGATTATTAAAAACTTGATGTATGTACTCCTGTATGCGCGGTAATAGCTATACTTCTACAATCAAAAATTGTCTTTAAAAACCATCGAAACATTCATAAAATCGCATCATTACAGAATCTGACAGACGACAAGAATTCAATATTTCGTCATTTTTGAGACGTTTTTGTAAACACAACTGAAGGGAGATTTGAACCCGGACCACTCGGACAGCAGGATATCGACTAGACGAGGTGGCCACCATCGCCTCTTCACAACTTTTTAAAAATACAATATATATATTTTAGATTAAATTAGTGGTATAAATGTTTAATTATACTTTATTTATTACGAAAGAATTACAAAACCTACGTAAAATATTGTAAGAATGTACTTAATAGTAATAAATTCGATAGTTTTATACTTTAGTATTGTAGCGGAATAATCTGTAACTAAATAAATAAATATTATTTCAATTATGTTTTGTGATTTTTAACTTGTGTACGGATAGTATGTAATATATCGCTCATGAAAAAACAATATCTCGCATGCCACACATTTCTTAAAATCAAGATTTATTGTGTATTTGCCTAGTATAAAATGTGTGAATATGTAATCTGGCATATCATGGAATATCTTAAAAAATAATTATTTGCGTCTCTTATTGTATTAAGTAGAGCAATTACTCGTATTCTATTTATTACAAAGAATTTCGGTATTATTTAGTTTTTTGCCTCCCTTGTAAAATTTGTTTTAAGTGGTTTGTGAGATTTTGTTTTATAATGAGTGATATGTTTATATTTTTGACGGTTTTCCTTAGAAAACCGGAGGTGGCTAAGTTGCGTTGTGCTGCGTTGCTGCACTGGGAAGTTCGAGTTCGGCTCCAGCCGTGTGTGTAATTTCATTTTTTTAAACTTTTTAATTCTAATAAAATTATTATATTTAGATATTACGGGAACAGAAAATAATAATCAAGCGCATGATTTCTGCTACATGAAATCTTTTGCAACTCAGTATTGGATCAAGTATGCGCAAAATTTTTGACTCAGCTCTCAATGATGTAGCGTAGCGGCATTTTGGCTATAAATTTCACCTCGTAGAGGATAAAACAAAATAATGCTAAATAAATTAAAAATTAATAATATGTCTAATGATACCGTGTTATTCCGAAGAGATATTTTGTGTAGCGTCAAGGCGTTTGAAATAATTATTCAACTTTTACTTATTCCTAATTCAACTGCCTACCCACATACGTATTTGAAATAAGTTATACATTATTTTATTATTTTTAATGATATAGCGGCATTTTGGACGATAAACCAAAATTGCGTTAAAGTAATCGAAAAATAAGTATTAAACTTTGATATTCTTTTTTTCAGTTTGATCTAATTATCAAACGATACCCTGATGTTCCGAGAAGACGATTTGTCTAGCGACAAGGTTAGCAACAATTATAAAAAATATCTTTCACTTATTCCTAACGTATCAAACAACCCATTATTATAATTATTAACCTAGATACGGATTAAATTACTCGCTCATGGACGTCTCATGCACGCATCACAAATTTCTCATTAATACACATGCTATGTAGCAGTACACCGATGATAATTATCTTCAATTAATCAGTAGCGTCATGCCTGGCATTGTCCGAGCTTTAGAGTTTGTTGTAATTAATTAAAAATAGGTGAAGCGCGCGAAATGATTGTGTGACAGAGGAAAAAACAAGATAAATGACAAATTAGACTACAAAGGAATGAAATCTTTTGCTTGATCGCGGAAATGTCAAGCAGAATCAAACAAGTCACCGTTATTTCTCCTGTGTGTGGTCTTCTTCAATTTTACTATCAATTTTTTTTAACTTTCACTTCACTGTCAATTTCACAATCTTTATATAGTGCGGTGATAAGAAAATCCGAGCTTAGTGTCAAGGCAAAACTGACTGTATTCAAATCTGTATACAGGCCTACTCTAATATATGGCCATTAAATTTGGACGAGATGAGTTTTCGAAGAGGGATAGCGGGAGTCACACTGATGGACAGAGTGAGAAGTGCCGACATAAGGCACCTCCTGCTCATAGAAAAATCACAACTGAGGTGGCTTGGACATGTGCTCAGAATGCCAGAGGAACGATTACCAAGAAGAATCCTCTTGGCAACCCCGGACGGAAGATGGCCGGTGGGTCGACCCAGATTAAGCTGGGAGAGACAAGAAAAAAATGTATTTGAAAACAGAATGAGTCTGGACTGGTTGACTCGAGCAGAAGCAGCGCAAGACAGGGGATCATGGAAGCACCTTGTCGAGTCTTTGGGCAAGGGGTAGAAGATGATGCAGATCAAGATGCAGTAGAAAAGACGTTCAAAAATCGATGCGGACGTTACCAGAGCGGTAGACAGATCAAAACTGTTAAATTTTCGGTGATAAAAATATTGGCGGTGATTGCCTATGGATAGGCGCTTGTGTCAAAAATGCGGGAGTTGATATTTAGGTTACAGATTCAAATGAACAAAAAAGGATAGGGAGGATGAGGATAGGCAGATTTTCATCCCAATCGCGGTCCAAATCCGCTACACCTCCCGCTACTCCTCCATCAACATATTGGCTACACTAACAGCGTTAACTTTATTTTGTGAAACTGTGGAATAACTGGTTTGTGCATACTTGTATACACAGGCACAAGCGTTGGTTATTGCTTGCATTTGTGGCGTCATATAACATCGGATTAACGCAAGTAAACACCACCGCTCGTTATACGTGTGTACACAAACCGCTCCGTATTGTCATAATCTATTTCCAGGGGACATCAGCTCGCTCAAAATTTGGCATAGTATTCACCATGTACAATTTTATTTTAGCAACATCCTTTACAGTAAATGGCAATTACTTGCTGATCCGCTCCACCGGAAATAATCATCATTGTATGGATGGATATATCACAGTATACTAAGAACAGTAATACGTCTTCATACAAACTGGCCGCTACCTATTAGAATGTGTGCGTGCGTGCTCGGCGCCGTGTAGGCGCGCACTGTGATGCACACATTGACATAGAATATGGAAGCACAAGGCGGCGGCAGTAAGAGCCGTGCCTTCGGTGCCATTCGCACTCGCAGCCGCCGCTTTATATCAAAAATGCGCTTCCTAAAAAAAATGCCTTTTTTATGTTTGTAGTGCTTTACTAAAAAGGTGTGTTGATTATCACAAAGACTGTGAGTTTTTAAAAGTCTACGTTGATGTTAATCAGCGTTCTTGCAATTTAAGTGCAGAAACTAGGTATACTAATTACAGAAATTTTGGGGTTTCGTGTCTACCTTATGCGTCGGAATCTCAGACGCTACGAGTTAAAAGAAAAGGAGTAAAAATAAAGTGACAACCCTAGCGTCAACGCAAGACTAGGCTAATAACTCGCCGACAGGCCGGAGATAAACTACTTTTCGGGTATACTGTGGTTATATCGCCAGATATTACATCTCGATCGATATCCTGGGTGGGCGAATGCTGCGTTTTCCTCCTGATGAGACTATTTTAATGCGTTTTATCCTTCTTTAGACCAAGAAATTGAGACATAGTGAGAGTATGTCCCCCTCCCCCCTCCTCCTTCCGCGTATATTTAATACGCATTACTTATAAAGCAGATCTCTTTCAAGTAAAAACGTACTTTTGTAATAAAGCGCGACTTATTTACTAAGACATACTTTTTGAGAGTATTTATTTGACGTTTGCATAATTATAAATTTACAAACTGGTAGTAATAAAAGTCAAATGTAGTAAAACATATCGTGGAGCCAAACCGTGTGCCAAAAAATATTCATTGTTCATGTCTTTATATTTTTGTGGTCCGTGGTCTTGATACAATGGATTTACTTTGAAAATATTACAATTAAAAATAAAGAAATACTTTTTGAAAAGAACTAGTGAATAAATCCAAAAATGGAGTTTCTACAAAATGAAATTTTTGGACTTAAAACATGTTGGCTCTCAGATGCAGAAATAATGACCTGTGGAGGATCTTGGACTGCCCGTAATTAAGACACTCATTGACCAAACCGACCGACCAGGACCATCAATCGACCAAAAAGAAGCCTGATACAACCGCCGAGGTTCCGACCGCGCGCCGGTACAACCGCTCCCTTCTAATGTCGTCTGATCTAGATACTTTACCTATTGTACTCCGCAAACCTATTGAATTGTAAAACTTGCTCTTTAATGAGATCGACGCTTATAAATCGTGAGATTTCTGATCAATCTTTATCTCCCACTTGTCCACCATTGCCTCTTGTCACAAAAATTTCCACAATAAATGTACCAGGAGATCATGTTTCTTACAGATGAACATGATTTCCTACTTATATAAACACGCACCTTCACTCTCTCAATACAATTCCATATGTTACAGACCAATCCATTTAGCTAGTAGTTTTTTTTTTGGAAACATACAGTACTATGCGCAATGTAATGAAAAAATTATATAATATCGAAAAAATATTCATTAAGCATGACCAGTGAAGTTTCCTCTAAGCTGACAAAAAAAACTAAGTAAAAAAAATGATAAAGAACATGTGATAAAAGTTTCAAATATGATTTTAATTATGATAATCATTTAAAGATTTAAACTATGATGATGCATAAAATGAGAAGGGTTGGAAGAGGAAGGGAATAGAATTCAATTAAAGAAGTATTATTTTTTTATTTCAATAATCATAAATGAGATTACGGAATTTAATTTTATATAAAAGCAAATTGTCAATAAAAATGTCTTGGTTATTTGTAGAATTTAACAGATTGTATTTTGAAGTGGAACGAGTATTTAAGTACTTAGTGCTGCCAAAGTTTGGGTAAAATAAATTATTTGAACGCGTTGAGTATGAGTAAATGTAAACTATGAATAAATAAATAGACCAGTGGAGGTGTATGATTGAAGAGACCAGGATCTATACCAGGTTGTAGAACAGGAAGAAAGGTGATAATAATTTAAATAATAAAATATAAAGGTAATATTTTTCTTTATTTCTCCCTTAGCACACAAATTGCAGCATCGAATCCTTAAATTGCAAAAGGTATTTTTGTAAGAAAATTAGAGAGAACATTGCTCATTGCTCTCCAGTCAGATACTTAGTAATTGTGGCGAGGCAAATATGTACTCAACATTTAAAAACAGGTTTTAAAGAAATACTAAAATATTCGTGATCATGTATTGGCTACCGTTGATCGTGAATAATTTTATTTTTCAGGATATTTTGAGTGTGTTCAAATTTTTCAAGAATACAATCATGGATTTTAACCCCAGAGCGACATCGT
The DNA here is from genome assembly GCA_016648135.1 of Agrypnia vestita. Taxonomy (NCBI): domain Eukaryota; kingdom Metazoa; phylum Arthropoda; class Insecta; order Trichoptera; family Phryganeidae; genus Agrypnia; species Agrypnia vestita. Next base: position 30,114 of record JADDOH010006917.1, on the reverse strand, counting down.
TAATCAAGATACATTATAGACGCCTCATAGAGACGAAGCTAATTTTTTTTATTTATATGGAAAAGTAGGTATAAAAGTCTTTCGTATTGCTGGTTTAAGTATTCACTTTACAGAATGTAATATTCACCAATTCCATCCATGATAAACTGCCACATTTTGAAAATTTTACGCATGTTTAATTTGCACGTTTTATTTCATATGTGAGTTGTATTTTATTACCGCTACCTGAGATTGAAAATTATCATTCCCATAAACCAGTACAGACGTCACCGTTGGTAATGAGATATCTATATAAAGTGATCACTTAAGCCAGCTATACGATAGGTCGTAGGCCTTATAGCCACCCAAAAGACTTCAATACGTTCATTCCCATATACATAAAAAATATTTTTTTGTAAACAGAATATATGAGGGGTATAAAAGCAAAAGCAGCCATATCCCACAAAGGTTTTTTTGCGATAACCTAGCATTTTAAGTGTTTTTTTAAGTATTTCTTTCATATGAGATTGATTTATTGATTAAATTACATTAAAATATGAACTTTTTCAAATACTCGTATACAAAAGCATAGTTTAAAGGTCAACCGCAATACGTGTGAGAAATTCTCGTGTGAGGATCTTCGGTTATCAAGAAAAAAGCTCAAATTTTAAGAAAAAACCTTGGGCAACCCCCTTAAGCAGCTATTCATCCAATGTCACTTTTGCTATTTTACAAATATTTTATACCAAAAATAATACTTTAACTTCTTCTTAGCTTCTATATTGCTGGTTGTCGTTGGTCTGCCCATCTGTCTTTGGTTCAGTTAACCTTCACCCAGTTTCTGATCCGAGGTCGTAAACAACACACTCAATTTCGTAATTTGCACTAATTATTGCTGCACTTTTGTCTACTGCCAGGTCGTTCTTCTAAGTTTTGTACGTAAGTACCCGCTCTAGATCTGGTTTATTCGCTTTTCCGGGATCATTTCTATTTCGCTCTGTTAAGCAACTCTCTTTCACTGCGCCGTGCGATGCCCGCGTATTTGTAGGAACCCGTGTTTTAGTCTTTTCTATGTTGCTCTATCAAACAACTCTCTCTCTGTCTCTCTCTCTCTGTCTCTCTCTCTCTTTATTTCCCGCATTTAAGTCGCAAAGCTAATAGATTCTGCGAGACCTTCGTAGAAATATTTTTAACACAGCAAACGAACATGGAATAATTTACTCTCGTTAAACTAGAAAAAACTTTTTACATTCCTTTTCAATTAAAAATACAAAAATATTGCCAAATATTAAAATTATTATCCAAAACAAAACTGCAATAACATTAACTGCAACTACATAAGTAAAATCGTAAATAAAAAAATTAAACATGCATATGCAAATATGCACTGCCACATTAATGAATTGGTCAAAAAAGTGTTAAAATGCATATATATATATTCATAAGGTTAAAAAACATTTTAAGTGTAAACAACTTGAAAAGGGTGTTTTTCGCTACTGGCTACCCAAAACTGCAATGTAGGAGTAATAACGTAATAATCAACCCACTGAAAGTTATACAAAGAACGATTATCAAAGTGATCTTAAAAAATCAACACAAACACTCTTTTCCAAATTCCCAGTTTCGAAATTAGAAAATATTTACAAAAAACTTATATTATACAAATAATTAAAGAAAATATTCATACAAAATTTAAAACAAATACATCCTTAAGATCTTTATATAATGCCAAAATTCAACACCAAACAATATCAACACAATTATACACATTTAGGAATAAAGAATTTCAATTGAAATTTTAACAGAAATTTATAAGATAAATGAGATTAAATAAATAAAAAAGAAGTTAAATAAACACTACAAGAAACTTAATTAAGAAATAATAATTTTTTAACATATGTATACCTACAAATAAGTAATCACTTAAAAATGTTTCCCCTTGCACAAGTGTTCGTCTCTTTTTGGAAAGGCACAGCAAATAAAATGTATATATTAATTATTGTTTTCAAAAAGAAAATGTAATAAAAGAAAAGTAATATTTAAAAATAAATAAATTTACTAAAAATAAATATGTCTCTACTTGCAAAACATAACACAACAATTGTATTTCTGAATTTCTAGATCGCAGTCAAAGAATATTTGCGCAATTATTTGCACCGCTCGCAAATAATTAACTTCGAATCTTCAAAAACTGCGTCGCCGTGCGTGTGATGAATATACAGGACCAACCTGCCGATGGTTATGCCTGTTGGAAGAGCCACAGCTCTGCTGAACAAAATCGCTTTGGGTATTGATATATTCCATGTGTCTGAGGGGGTTTTCCGAAGCGGGATTCTCCTACACCTTTGACCAGATTTTATGTTATTTTTAATTTATTAAATATTTTTATTTTGATATATACTTCCTAATATGTATGCCTTAAACATTTTTTTTTGTAATGTACATATTGTCAAATAAATTGAATTGAATTGAATTATCGCTACGCCGCCCTTCTCCGCCCAGCGCAACCCGCTTCTAGCAGCGGAAGTACTTCGGGCCGATCCCGCAGCTTTCTAGTTTATTCGATAACCGTTATAAAAATTACCTATGTCAAATTTCAAGTTCGAATTTAGGATGCTTAGTTTAGTCATTTGATTTACATCAAAATAATTTCATAATCTCAATAAGCATGATGACAGATTTTGAAATAACATTCTATATAGTAAGTACACGTCTACTATTACCGAAAATATTTCTCTAATAAACTAAGTTTTTATGCAAATAATTGCATTTTCATCTACATATTTTTAATTTCGCGCAAAAACGCCCGCAGCTGTCTTTTCGTCTACGTGACGTCGAGCCTCAGTAAACATTGCATTGTGTCTATGGCATCGGTTCAAAGACACGGTGATGGGTACTGAGGCGTGACATCATTCGCTCTGACCAGTGTTTCACTTAAAATGGCGGATTGCACAATTTTATACTTTTATTTTATTGAAAATCTTATTAATCTCAATGTGTATATTAAAACTGGATAATTTTTTTAATTCTTTCAAAATATTTTCTTCTCTAAAATCACTTATTCTTTAATTCTTTAATACTGTCATCATGCCTATTCAATCTACTCGTATAACAGGAATTTACCTACGTACGTGGGTATTATTTTCATACTATTCCAAAGGGGGTTAGTTGACAGTATAGAGCACCAAACATAATTTTTATGACAGATTGTTTTTCTCTTATATTATATATTCATATTCCTCTCTTTACATATTCAAGTACAAAGACATAATCAGAATAAGAAAATATTATGGTTTTTTAAACATCTTATGCTAATTCCTGCCAATGAAGAAATATGAAATTACCTGGCAAGCGGGAATGGTTATTGAGCGCACGCCATTCTTTCACTTCACCATTCTCTCCTCGATCGTGGTACCACCTTATTTTAGTTTCTGCTATGAATAAGTGAAAAAGTTTTATTAATCGATTATCGTCATCACCCACTTACATAGCAATATTTCACAAAACACGGAAGATCCCCGATAGTAAAGGCAGGCTTTTTCATCAACCTTCTCCAAGTTAGTGACCACACACTGAAAAGCGCACTCTTAATTAAATTCTTAGGAATTGTTTAATGTGGTATATTTTAAATAAACTACGTGAAAATATATAGTGAATATAATTTTATATTTAAAAAATGTAATGTACCTATTTTTACAATTAAGATAGGTGGCCCTTGCAGCCAAGTGGCATGAAACTAGCTTCTACACCGAGGGTTCCGGGTTCGATTCCCAGTGAGGACATAATTAATCCATGTGTGTTTAATATGGCATAAGTTACATAAACTACGTAAAAATATATAGTAAATATAATTTTATATTTAAAGAATGCAATGTACCTATTTTTAAAAATAAGATTGGCGGCCCTCGTAGTCCAGTGGGCATGACACTAGATTCTACACCGGGGGTTCCGGGTTCGATTCCCGGTGAGGACACAATAAATCCATGTGATTTACTCAAGCCTGGTTATTTTGTGATGTGTTTCGCTTCTGTAATTGGCTCTTCTGGCCTTTTGAAGCGCAAAATTTAAAAAAAAGAAGACTCGTGCTACGTACTAAGTATAGTAAGAAATTTATTATTTTATATATGGTTAGAAACCTAATAAATGCTAGAATATTTATTTATTATGAAGCTTTATTGATAATACAATGAAACGTACTTCGTATTATTGCAATTACACTATTGACAATTATTTTAAGCATTTTTATAATTGTATTAACCTACACAGTAAATTGAAAGAGAATGTCAGTTCTGATCTATAACTTAACAAAGTAAAACCATTTCTGTCCATATTCAAGAAGTTTCAACACTAGATGGCAATCTTCCACGTATAATCGTAACAACAAGTTGGTAACATTACGTTACATCGCGCGTTGGCGTAAAATATGTGGTAACGTATTCAAATGCTATCTTCACCCGATGATATTCGCTTAATAGAGGACAACCAGATTGGAGGTTTCAGAACATATTCTGTGGTCTTGTCCTTTCCGAATCTTGGTAGGAAATCTAACGGAATTACTCTGTGCTAGAGTTGGTTGATATCGCTTTAATACCCGTTCCAGTTCCAGATAAATATCGGATCATTTACTCAATTACTTTTGATACGTTGGGGGTAAAATTGTCCACAATTGGTACACAATAATCCTGAAGAAGAGAATATTGTTCTCGAAACATGTAGATTTTTTAATCTAATAAAGTGGCGAAAACAAAGTAATTTGTGTCTTATTTTAATATTAATGTCACCACAAAGTTCAAGCCTTCATACAGAAGAAGAAAAAATATTCTTCGAACAGTAAAATTGTCATCTAGAAAACTCTGCAGAGGATAGAATGGATAGACTATTAGCGTGTAAGTTTGCGTGTATCGGAATATCAGAATGTATACGCATGTGAGAAGGGATTTAATGACATCCGAGCCCCATTAGTTGTCTGATGCAAGGTACTTCGTATATATCGCTACAAAGGTATATGAATTTTTCTCTTAAGGATTGCAGACAGTAAGGCACATATGTGGGGTATAAAAGCAAAGGCAGCAATATTCAAAAAATAAAATGTTTTGAATGCAGTCATCGAGAATTACTAATTTAGAATGTACTAAATTCTATATATAATGTATCTTGTCCCTTCCAAAATCATTTTTGATATAAATTTATAGGCTTAAACTTCCTGTAATATCTAGAAATTAAATATATTCTAAATTAATAATCCTCCATTACTATATTCATTTTTTTGGATATTTCTGCAGTTGCTTTTATACCCCACAAATATTTAATTTATAACCCACATTTAACGAAAAATTTATTAAAATCCTTTACAAAAACTCTTGGGTGGCAATACTTTCTGCTCCCTCCCATTACCTACCCCCATTATGGGTACTCAGTTCTGTCACACTATTTTGTAATTATTAGTATATAATCCCATAGTGTATGTTTTAATTCTTAATATTTTTTATTATACCTTGATGAAACCCGGTTGGTAAAAATTCCAAAGTAAGGTGGTGTTAAACAAATTTTTTCATATAATTACAAGAGTATACTAATTTATTGAAGTATCAACATATTTTGGAGCAACAGTTCATTCTTTAGGATACAACCAATACTAAATATTTAATATCGAAGTTTATCCCATATATTTATTTTTATCTTGTTTAATAAGTCTTAATTTCGATTTTTAAATATAACTAAACGTTGTATCCTGATGACAATGACCTCGAAACATGTTGATATTTAATTCGGCGGTTTTTTCAACAAGGCGGCAACCTAGCGAAGTTGCCACCACCGCATGTGCGTGAGCCGTCAGAAATACACTGCATATAGAACTTAGCGAAGGCGCGAACCAAACCAACAACGCAAAACAATTATTCAACACAACGAAGACATCATTTTTGACGAGTTACAACTAGTTGTATTTATAGTGTTACTACTTTTCGTAATTGAAAAGGTTATTTTCATTAATGTAATTACAAAAAATTATATTCAATATTTTAATACTTGCTGTCAAGGAGTGCACGTGTAATACTGTTGACGTGCTAAGAGTCGAGGAGATAATGAGTGGTCCGTGTTCTCTAGATGCGTTCAAATGCGTCGTATACGCGTGCACGCACAATACCTCCTCTAGCGCGTTTCGGATGATGTCCAGAAGATTGCGAAAGGCGTCACTATAAATGAATTCCTAAAATTTGAAATATTCTTACAATAGTTTATTTATAATTATTACTTGGATTGATTCATTATTATTATAAAGGGTGTTTGTGTTTCAATACAATCAGGCTTTTCTTGTCGCTCCTCTTTATTTTAGCCCTGTGCTAAAATCTAAGTATAGGCTGTTGAAGGTCTGATCACCATCTTGGGAAAATTGCTGATTTGATTGCATTAGAAAATTACACACAAAGATCCCTTTATTCATAAAAGGTTATCCTTTGTACCTTCCTTGCTGGGAGGATACTATTCACTAACGATGTATACAATCAGCCGTAATTAACTATTATTGTGTGAAATTCTTCAATCATGATAAGCACTTCAATAAATACAAAAATATTCCAGTGTTGAGGAGGAAATGTTTGAAGTTGGTATTTATATAAAATGATTTTTGTTTTATGTAAATAGTTTTATGGAATTTTAATCGTTTATTGAAAATAATTTACGAAAAATAAAATAATTAAGCCATTCGCATGATTCCTCTAAATAATCATGGTCTCGGGAGAAAGACACTTATTAAATTGTATCATACTATAGTATTTTATTCATATAATAAATAATGATAAACTGATTCCACATACCTATGTATAAAGAATTAAAAAAATGTATATGGATATTATGGTTGTTAGATCACCATCTAGAGGACGACGCTCGAATAATTTGTCAAATTGTAAGAGGGTGCCATTTTTCACCCTTATAGAGTACTAGCTCTTCGTACCCGGCGTTGCACGGGTTAAGGATTAAGTTTAATATAAATTTGTTGGGGAAAGCAAAGGTTTGATTCGAACGGTATAGATTTACATCGAAAATATATCAGGAGGAGGGGAAGGAGTAAAAGAGAAGGAGGGAAATGAAACCTATGTTACCTGCCGAGTCCTAAAGAATAGGTTTCCAAATTTTGAGTCTGATCGGTCAAACGGTACAGATTTGCATCGAAAATATATCAGCGGAGAAGAAGGGTTAGAAGAATAGGAGGTTAATGTCGCATGTGTTACCCGTCGGGGCCTAAAGCAGAAGTGTGCAAAGTTTGAATCGAATCGGATAAACGGTATAGATTTGTATAGAGAACAGACAGACAGACAATGAGTTTTATAGGTATAGATAGTATACATATGTATTAAAATCAATAAAGACTTGGAACGCAAAATACAACCGATATTTCAAACCAAACACAAGTTTCTCTATTCAGATTCGAGCTAAGAATCAAACATTAGCGACTCTTATGTGACAATAGACCATAGAGAAGTAGGCACATACTTCTCTTCAGATCCAGACATAGGATCATCGGGATCAAGGAGATGCATATCCTTCATTTGTGTCGACTCAGGCGAGATCCGTTCAAGGATCAAACAATGGTCTAAATGACAATGTTTAATTTGTTAATTGTGTTGTTAACAAAATATTTAGCTCTTTGAAGAGTACCTATTCAAATTAAATAATATAATGCATCATGTAAATATTTCGTTGTTCGTGTAATAACGCAAGATTGGCGCAAAATAAATTGATGGTTAAAAAATATTCCGATTTTTCACGTTGCCAATAATTTTTATGATTAATACTAAGTGAATTTACTTTGATTAAACTACTAATTTATTTAAAACAATCACCATGTTTCAATACTAAAGTCCCTTTTTTAGAAGTAAACAAAGTAAACTAAAGTCTAATTACAAGTGTAGCAGAAAAATTAAATGGGAAAGTCAATCAATTTTAACTTCTGCCTTTTATCTATGTATGGCTATGTTTGTCTGCGACTTTTTCATTTCGTTTTCCTGCTATACTCGTAATTAAACTTCAGTTTAATTTGTATTCTCCCAAAGAAGGAATGTTTGATCTTGAAACATGCAGTATTTGTATTGAGTATAAAAGCGTTATGTCCCCTCCACGCGACTCTCTCTCTCTTTCTTTCTATCATATATGAATGTGTGTGTACGTACGAGTATCGAAATTCGAGTAGACGAGCATCGTGCGGAACAGAGTACTGAACGCATGGTAATTTAGGCAAAAATTATTAGTTATTTATTTTTATTTTAAATCATTGCATTGTCCCATTATTGCAATTTTTCAATGAAGACTCAAGATGATTACGACTATCATTGGATTATTAGAACAAAAATTGTTTAGTGCCCTCTTGATACTTCCATGGGGCCCATAATATTTTTTTATCGCGATTTACACAATTTGTCCCGTTATTGCAATTTTTCAATGAAGACTCAAGATGATTACGACTATCATTGGAGTATTAGAACAAAAATTTTTAGTGCCCTCTTGATACTTCCATGGAGCCCATAATATTTTTTTATCGCGATTTACACAATTTGTCCCGTTATTGCAATTTTTCAATGAAGACTCAAGATGATTACGACTATCATTGGAGTATTAGAACAAAAATTTTTTAGTGCCCTCTTGATACTTCCATGGAGCCCATAATATTTTTTTATCGCGATTTACACAATTTGTCCCGTTATTGCAATTTTTCAATGAAGACTCAAGATGATTACGACTATCATTGGAGTATTAGAACAAAAATTTTTTAGTGCCCTCTTATATGCCCATAATATTTTTTATCGCGATTTACACAATTTGTAGTTAAAGTAACAATTAAGGCACTGTAGAAGCTAGAAAAATTAATACTGTTAGCGTTTTACTCAAAAAAAAATCTTTCAATAAGAATACCCCCCTAATGGAATATTTGTTTTTATTAAAATAAGCTTAAGTTTTTAATAATCCAACTATTAATAAAAAATTTCTCTACTTCAAGAGGGAATCTCCTTCAATCGGTTTAAATTTTTTCATACTCTCGAATTGCAAGAAACACACTCCCGAAAGGAAAATAAAAAAAATCGAAAAATGTTCCATGTGACAGCCCTTGAAACAGAACGACAGATTCCTACCAATACTTGAAATGATGGAAACAATGGATATTGTTATTGGTCCTCGGGAAAAATCCTGCCGATAGCAGGGACAAGGAGCAAATAAAAGATCTGAGAGTTGGAGCTACAAAAGAAGTAAAAATTTTCTCGATACTGCATTTTTCAAGCTGGTGGAAATGATATGTCAGAAAACAATTGAGTCAATATCAATAGAGTGCTGTTACAATACATTTTTTTTGGTTTATACATCCTTAAGGTAACTATGAATGATCAATATGTACGTTCTGTAAAAGTAGGCCATGTATAAAAATTGTATGGAATGAATGAAAATATGGCAATTATTATTTACGCTTTGCTTACTATTTCTAGGTTTATTTAATGCTTAATTTATTTTTTCCCGATGCAAACTGCCGGAATCAAACAGGATGTAAGTTAAAATATAATCTTAATAAAGGAACGAAGAGTAAACGGGAACGATAGATGGACCGTATACGATGAAATGTGAAAGCACAGGAAGGTCGATTTACCAACCGACGACATTTTTTTCTTGAATTACGAAATGAATGATGACAAAACTCGATGAATCAGCAAACACTATTTAGCACTTTAGATTTCGCTCGATGGTGATGATAATGCTCCGGAGGTGGCATTCGATATTCGACGATAACTAAAGCTGGGTGATAATAATTTACTCCAGTCGAGCAGTTGAAATGAGCTTAGGAAGGTCTTAGTGCAAAGGAGGAGGGGAAAGGAGATTGACGTTTATGCCAATAATAAAATATGGATTGTAAAGCAAGTGTCAAGTAGTAAATACCAAACACCTGGATACTCCAGTTTATTAATTTATGCTTCATTAATATTACGCTTTACTTATTATTTATAAGTTAATGTATTTTTTCCTATATATTCCTATTTTCATATAAATACCTAATGTTGTTATTACCTATACTCATTTTGCACTGTATATGTAATTTCATAGTTACATAGAACTGCCTTCTTGTTATGACACATTTTCTCTGTATGCCTTTTTCTTCAAATTGTTGATGCTCTGTAAAGTAGGTATTTTTCTCAATATTTTTCGCTTCGAATTAAACGGCCGCTTCGCTGACTCCAATTTTTATACAAAACACGTGGGTTTTTCGAATCTCCGTTATTATTGTATATATTTCTTGTGTTTTCGAGAATATTTTCAGCGTTTCGAGACTGCGCCAGATGTTTGTAGTTAATTCCAGAGTTTTGTAGGACATTCTAAGGCATTCCATAGTTTTATCGTCTTTTACATATTGCGAGAGAATCTGTTCGTGCGAAATTTCTCTGAATTCTATCGTAATGTTACAATCCTAAATAATTAATATGACATAATTAGACCAAGTCAATACACCAGAACGTTCTCGTAGTTTTTCATATATGTGACAAAAAAAGCACGCTGCTATTTTATTTTTCTGTAAGGCTTTGATCTTCAATTATCTCCCTTTACACAGATTTGTATTTTGAGTTAATATTTAAATTAATTATTTTCTGAAACTGATACGAGGATACAACAAGATTATTAATATTCAGTAATAAAACAATAAATGTTTTATTAGACGCCACCACAGATATATCAAATGTATCGTATGTAGTTGAATAAACATAACGTCTTATGAGGAAACTGGAAATAAACTAAGTATATTAATTTTACTTAACCAACCACTTGCTATTTGTTAAGTTATATGTATGTATTTAGCTCTTAAAAGGTAATTAAAATGGTAATAATACAAAAATCATCAAAAATACGTAGGTACTTAGTAAGTAATATCTAGAAAATTCTATAAATATAAAACTATGAAATCACGAAGAATAATAACAAAATCATAAAAAAAACACCTTTATACATTTATTTTTGATATTGCAATTTAAGAACAATATTTTATCTACGATTTACTTACTTACGCATCATCTCCGCGGGAGTAGACAGAGCAAATAGAGTAAATAAAAATAAATAAAATGGAAATAAACTCATCCACATTTATATATCATTGCATACAAGCTCGACGATTGTTGAGGCTCCTAACAGGACCATTCTCCAGTATCTGGTAAATCTGGTCATGCCAACATGGTCTTCCGCGGTCGTCCTATATTTCTGGTGCCATCAACATTTTCGTCATATTTTTCTTACCGTTCTGTCTTCATTCGTTCAAATATAATTAATTGAATAAACCTGGCAACACCTTACGTGTATTACTCAAAGATTTTGAATGTGTGTGTGTGTGTGTGTTGATTGTGTCTCTGCTTACGTATGCGTTATACGTTGGTTTTAAACCTATAAATTCATTCAAGTTTTTTCTTAAGAATATACTATATGTCTGCGAATAAGTTTATGAGTCTACTGATAATTGAATTTTCTGTCCTCTTCTCCTATTTGATTAAATATTAATTACATTTCAAATTATCGTATCTCTCTTCTGTAATCGTACACCCAAAACCACTCTTGTTCTTACATTTGAACTCGCATTACCTGATGAATTATGACAGCACATAGTTCTCTGATCTATGGTTTCTTGAATCAACGATATTTCCGTACAACCGCTTTTGCGTCTGTTACTGTTTTATCATTGCTGGTAATAATTCCCTTAATTTGTACCGTCCATTTTCTACCTGCTTGTGGTCTGTGATTTCCAGTGATTTCTGCCTTTGATGATCTAAGCAGAATGATTTTCAATACTTGAACTGAAAGATATTATAAATTTCAAGCGATTTCACACGTTTTAAAGGGAGAAATTAAATAATATTGCTCTGCTTCAGTGAGCTAGAAACTATCTAGATTCTAACTGATGTGGGTTTCTAGTTTCCAAGGTGACCGAATTCTTATTGTACCCCGCATTGTACCGGTAAAGATTGAAACGAACTGAACCAATACTATAATTTAAAACAAATAAAAGACAATTCACTACGAAAATCCATTTCGTTCGGATCATTGATTAAAGAAACATGTTCAAAGAATTTTTTTTAAATCCTATTTTTATTATTTCCGTCGTAAAACTGTTATACCTACTCTTTAATCGCATGTTCGCAAATAAAAACTTATTTAATTAAGATATTATATTATTATAATTATAATTATAAATGTATAAATATAAATTATATGTAAAAAATATTATAAAAGTAAAAGTATAAATAATTATAAAAGTATCACAGAGACGAAGCTATTTATATGAGAAACGTGTATGGGAATCTTTTATACGATTACAGAATATATTTATAATAAAAATAATATTGCTTAATACTCCAGATTGAAAAATATAGAAGTATCATTATCATCTTTGAAATCTATGTAAACTATTAAATAATTAATAAACTATTAAATAGACTAAAATTCCATGTTCCCTGTAGGTCTCGTAGATACAACCCAGTATTTCACATCGATTTTACCTCATCCAACTATCGTCGTAATTCATATTTCTTGAGGGTATGCGATGCATTCAATAAATTGATAAGATTATTGGATATTGATCTGTTCGAGTGCAGCCACACAAGATTTTGAGTGCAGAATTTTTTTATACTTACTAATTAAGTTTCTTTTTCTCTTGTTTAATTTTTTTAATTCATTATTTTTGTATTATTCTTTACATGTCTTAGTCTCTTTTTCTTTTGTTTAAATTTTTTATTCTTTCTTGTTATATAATTCTTAACATGCCTGAATTTACTTCATAACATATTTATCATTATTAACATATTTCTAAAAGTGGAGACCTGTAATCGGCCATCTATATTATATTAATGTTTTCTATGCTTCTTTTTTGTGCTGTTGGCCTTCCATGAATATTAAATAAATAAATAAATACTATTTCATAAGAAAGAATTCAGATGTCTCTATTATAGTACCTTCAAATATATGGAAGGTTTCAATTTGAAATATATTTACAACTTTCAAAAAATTTGATAATGTGTGGATGTTTTTACGATGGAATTGGTGAATGTTTCATTATGCGGAGTGATCGTTTTCAGGTTTTAAGCCCTAGGCCATCGTATAAAAGATTTCCATATACGTTCCTAATATAAATAGTCTCTGTGAGATTTCTATAATTTATCTTAATTAAATAATAATCCCGCAGTGTACAAATCCAATTATTGTGTTCTCAGACCATACAAAATTTTGTTAAAAACTTTGAGAAATGGTGATGTAAAGGTAGTAGTAGAGTAGCTTGTTGGTCTTGTGGTTAGGACACTCGCCTCGTGATCCAAAGGTCGCGGGTTCGAATCTCAGCCCAGACTAGCAAGTTAGTCCTATTTTCATAGCACAAGCGTTTAGCTTAGTTTGAAAATAGTAAGAATATTGATGTGACACGTATTCCGTGTTCGCATCTCTATTTTAAAAAAAAAAAAAAAAAAAAAAAAAGGGTTGTATTTCATAACTGATGATGTTATTTGTTGTGTTTAGATTTTTATGAATTTCAAATCTTTCTGAATTATTTTGGTTTAGGCCGTATGTCTGTTTATGTAGGATGTGTAATTTGAATTGTTGAATGTGTGGTTATCTTTACATATATAATTCTTCTGTACGCATGCATGTCACTGAACTCCTCCTAACCGGCTGGGTACGTTTGAGTAAATTCCTGGATAGTTTAGATTTACAACTGGACCCGGTAGGTGGCGCTGCAGTCGAGTTCTAGGATTAATGCCACCCAAACGAAAAGCCAACGTTCGGGTAGGCCAACGTCTGTCGGGTCCGCCAATTTTCTTTAATATGGTTAGAATATTCTGAAAAGTTATTATTAGTGAGGCACCTTTTATGTTCTTGAAAGATTTCGTGTGATACTCAAAAATAAAATGGTGAAAAAAACAAAGATAGTGTTTTTATCCATTATGTTAAAATGGATTTCCACAAAGTAAACACCACCAGATTCAATTACAAAACAGACAGATAAACGAATATTTTTTGTTGTCATTTTTTTCGTAGTAATTTGGTCAAGTCTTCAAAGTTTGTCATCGTCTCGCGTATATTTTCCGGATCAAAAAAAATATTTCATATTTGAGATTTCGATTTTTTAACACGAGTTTAACGAGTTTATCTTCAACAAAGAAGTAGTTTTGATGCACGAATAAGTCAAGAGAATTAATATCATATATCAAATGAAGACATGCTGCATATTTCAGACACATTCTCCCCCATGAGAAATTTGATCTTAAGAGATCGAGTTTCTCATTGCGTTATGCAGGGAAGCTCCCAAGTCATTATGCAGGAGAAGACAGAAGCCAGCATAGACTAGAGCGTAGGGGGAAAGAAGTTATCTTGGCTGTGTAACTTCAGAAAGTGTTTCAATCAAAAAAATTCAAAATGACGGTGCTCTTTTACATCTAACACTGGATAAATCAGCATGATGCAACTTGATCGCCAACGTTTGTTAGAAAAAGGCATTTTAAAAAGTTAATGTAATGTAATAGTATTAAAATAATAATTTATCTTAATGAATTTTCTAAATTCTCTAATCATTTAATTAAATATATGATTTATGTACACTTTGTATAGTATGATTTTGTAAAGGTATAGAACTTAAAAATTAAATAAAACATATAAAAGTCGTGGTATTGGCCATATTATCGGCATTATTATAAAGATAATTTTATAACACTAGTGTAGTAAGATTATTTTTGAAATAAATTTGTACAATTTGAAAGCGTTGTTCTGGCGTATATACGTGGTATACCTAATAACAAATTAAAATTAATAATCAAATCTGTCTCTGGAAAAGTGTTACTTATTCGGTAAACAAATCGCTAAAAAAAAACACCCTATATTTAAACACTAATAGCATACAAAAAATTATATTTAATCCAGTGCCATGGACATTACCATGATTTTTTTATATTTATTTAATTTAACTACCTCTCTACCTGTATTTTTTTAAATGAATAATCTGGAATCGTCATTATGTGAAAATAATCAAAATATCATAAAATTCTGTTCTAAAAGTTTCCAAAATGTAATTTTTTTAAAGGGATTTTTCAAAATCTTTCAACATACTATTTTTTATGTTTATTCCAGGTACAGATAGATTTCTTGCCTATGGCGCTGTATACTGTATAGCCACTGATGAATCTGTCGCAAGTAGGTATATATATTTTTTAATTCTTCTTCTTCTTATTTATTTGTTAGATCCTTGATCTGTATTGACAAGTCTGTCCTGGTCTTGTGACAAGGACATCCAGCTCTCTCTCCATCACTTTGGTGGTCTCCCTGGTTGTCGGGGGCCCCCCCCTTGAAATCCCGCGCATCACGGCTCTGGGAAGTCATGTCTGGTCCTACTTGTTTTTTTTTATAATGGAGGAACGACGACAGTTGAGATGGTATGGGCACTAAGACGGAGACCGCTAGACTACACGGTAAAGCAGGCAATATACTTGGACATCGACTCATCGACAGTCATCCAGAGAAAGACCAAAGAAATCCTGGATGACTCAATGCTCCAAAATACTACAGATGAACGACCTGGATGAAAACCATACCCAGAAACGAAGAAGATACAGCCTGAAAACGAGAAGAGCCGACCCTAACAGCCTATCAAGGCAATGAGTTGGGACAGTGCAAGGAAGAAGAAAGAAGAAAGAAAAATAATACATTGAGTTGTTTAATGATTACTTATTTTACCATCAGGCAATAATAAAATAATATTAATCACATATCAATAATGATAATGAATACCCTTCATCATCTTAAACCAATAAATGAAGAAATCGGAGTTGAAGAGTGAATATTATTTCATTAATATCATGTATGTACTTTCTGAGTAGCTTGTTGGTCTTGTGATTAGAATTCTCCAGGTGATAGTTCCCATCAGAGATTTTTCTTTGTTCTTGTTGTTTTTTGTATTATCTATGTAATAGTTATGTTTTGATTGAAGTTTGTTTTACGATAGTGTTTTTAAAACGTTATTTAAAGCAATGCCTAAATATTGTTTCATGTTTAAAGAATCTTTTTTTTTTGATAAATACAATTGTATCTTGACGAAAAGACCATGGGCTTTGAAACATGTTGATATTTTTCAATACAAAAGTGTTGAAAACTAAGTTCATTTTTATTAATTATATAAATCCAAATTTTATTCATTAGTAAAATTTTATGTATGGAGTGTAAGATAGCTCACCCACAATACCTGTCAGCTAAATTCCTGCCTTAATTATATGTGGAGATATATTATTTGTATTATCACGAAATATATAGAAGTACTAGCTATTTGTACCCGGCGTTGCACGGGTTAAGAATTTACCAAAAAATAAATTTTTGGGGGAACACAAAAGGGGAAAATGTCGCTTATATTATCCTCTGGGTTCTAAAAAATAAGTATGCAAAACTTGAGTCAAATCGGTCGAGCGGTACAGATTTGCATTCGTACCCGGCGTTGCACGGGTTAAGAATTTACCAAAAAATGAATTTGTGGGGGAACACAAAAGGGGAAAATGTCGCTTTTATTATCCGCTGGGTTCTAAAAAATAAGTATGCAAAACTTGAGTCAAATCGGTCGAGCGGTACAGATTTGCATGAAAAATATATCGCGGGGAGGGGGTGGGAAGAACGGGAAGAGGGAAATGCCACCCAAATGCCAAGAACGGGAGGAGGGTTATCCGTCGGGTCCAAAAGAATAAGTATGCAAAATTTAAGTCACATTGGTTTAACGGTACAGATTTGCTTTTAAAATATATCAGGGGGAGGGGGAAGGGTAAAGCGAGAAGGGGGAAATGTCATCTTTGTTACCTGCCGGGTTTTAAAGAATAAGTATGCAAAAATTTGTGTTAGACCTGTTTAACGGTGTAGATTATTACAGAAAATATATCAAGCAGGCGTGTGCATTGGGAACATTGAAGCAAGATTTTTTTGTAAACGTATATTTTGGAATAAAAATAGAAATCAAATATTTATGCTACAAATTTTTATGATATATCGAAATATGAATGGTGTAATAACAATTTTGACAGAAATATTACGAAATATATGTTGTATTCCGATTTTTTTTCCAAATAATTGGTTGCGTAAAAGTCATCCTGCGATGTTCCCACTATCAGGGGAGGGGGTACGATAAAGAGGTAGGGGAAAATATCACCTATATTACCCGCCGGGTTTTGAAAAATAAGTGTGCAAAATTTGAGTCAGATTGGTCAAAAGGTACAGATTTACATAGAAAATATATCATGGGGTGGACGAGGTATAGAGGAGATTCTAGGGAAATGTCACCTATGTTATCTGCCGGGTTTTAAAGACAAAGTAAGCGAAATTTAAGTTAGATAGGTCAAACAGTATAGATTTGCAAGGAAAATATATCAGTGGGTGGAGTAGGAGTAAAGGTGGTTTTAAGTAAATGTCGCTTATATTATACACCGGGTCTTAAAGAATAAGTATGCAAAATTTGGGTCAAATAGGTGTAGATTTGTATAGAGAGTAGACAGACAGACATTGAGTTTTACAGATATACATACAGAGTTGTTAGTTAGGTAGATTATTATTATACCGTGAACACAGATGCACACACTCACTCGCTCGCAAAAACACCAAAAAATATTTGATAAAGAGAAGATAAATCAATTTAATCTCCACGCGAGTACGAACACGGTTTTCAAAGTAAATTATCTGAACCGGTGACAGAGCGAGCTATTAAAGAGTAAAACGACCGCTCTGAATTATATCCTTCCGGCTCTACCTACGCGCAACACTTCCGGCACACTCCTGTCTGGCGGATGCTTTCAGGAGCCGTTATATTGGCACCGGAAGTGGATCCTAGTACCTGACCTGAAAACTAAAAGGTTTATTTTATTATTGTTTTAAATTATAGAACAATCGGACCGCTAATTCCGAAAGGGACTAATTTTCTAAATGATGCTTCCTTGCAAATAATAAAAAAATATGAAAAGGTATTTTTACTCCCTTTATATTAACTCGTGGCGTCTGCTTGCTTGCCGTCAACAAAAACTTTGGATCAATTTTTGACCCTTTCCCCGTGATCCAATCGAGCTGAAACTTGGCAAGCAGACTCGTGGTAACAATGAAGAAGATCTATCAAATTTTCGTTGAAAAAAATAATAATTATAGTATAATTTCGGATTTTTAGGATTTTATTAGTTTTTTCAAATTGGAATCATTTGAAAAGTTTGATTAGCAACGGCGCGGCGGCCCGATAACGTCGCGGAATATTTTCTAAATTTGAATTACTCCGTCGGTATAATAGGTACATCACTACGAATTTCGAAAATTTACAAAACAATTGATTCACAGATGACAGCAAAATTGGGTTTTTTGGGTAAAAATCAAATAATAATTTATTTCTTTTGGATTTCTGCTTAATTTTGAAGAATTCAGGTAAGTCAGGTCTGAGTGTTATAAGGCGGCCTATCGACCCCTAAAGTTCCTTCGGGTATCACTGGATGACTGCATATAACCAACTATTATCTGCTCTCTTGTACACTTTATTTTTCATATTTCTTACACACACTTTTCCTGTGTTACCCTATAAAAAAATTATATACATCTTACAAAACTGCTTATGCGATTTGTGTGCAAGATTACATTATGTTAAAGTTATCACCATATTTCATAATTCACTGTAGTTTTTCTTTGATATATCTTGTATTTCATTTTGCCCAGTTTATTTTTTTAGTCTGTCAGGTATTTTGTTAAATTATATAACAATTATGTTCTGTTTGGTCCAGTATCCGTATTTTTTATTCTTTATTTGTCGTATTGTGGGTGAATTTATGTTTTTAATTTGTTCTTTGCGTATTCTTTTCTATTAAGTTTATTTTCGCTATCGGTAAAATTTTA
Organism: Agrypnia vestita; assembly: GCA_016648135.1. NCBI lineage: Eukaryota > Metazoa > Arthropoda > Insecta > Trichoptera > Phryganeidae > Agrypnia > Agrypnia vestita. Next base: position 11,241 of record JADDOH010006917.1, on the reverse strand, counting down.
AACATTATAAATAGTTTGTCAGGCTTGTATCTTTCACCTTTCAACTTAGCTTTAAAAAATTCAGTGTAAATCTCTATCAAATCACCTTTAGCTGTCCTCACTCCCTGCCCACACTCAAACATAACCAAGATAATCTTTTCAATATAGACAGCCTTTTTCTCACGCAGTATCTTCAATATACTTGCGCTTTAAACACATCGCGAAACGCATTGATTTTCTATTGCCAGCTTCAACAACCAAATCGTATGTATTTAATTAAGAAACGAGGTGTTTTTAAGATTATTTTACAATACATTTAGATATTATTTGATATGTAAAAATGTTATATACACATTATTTAACGTTTGACTCACTTTAAGGTGAAGTACATCGATATTTATATTTCGGGCGTAGCAGCAGGCAAATGGCGAAAGCCAATTCCAGACACTAATGGCCGCGTAGCTGCTACTATTGGCCGCGCAGTTGCCAGTACATTTTTTTAATAAGAAGTTTAGGTAAAAACACTCGTTATTATTATTTTATTATAAAAAAATCAATAGTAATTCAAAAGAAATAAATTATCACTAGACTTGGTTTTACATATTCAATTCAGGTATACTCCTACAACGAAATTCAACATTTTTCCAAGCCGATGCATGTGTGTTATTGGCATATGTACAGTAAAGTTTTTATTTTTCTTACATTTCTATAATATGTTATTTACATATTACAAATTGAAAAATTTATGATTTAATCAATAAAGCAATAATTAACATTGACATAAGTCAAGTCAATTATCAAATCACTCCTGCCTTGGAAAACAAAACTGCTTCGAACCTATGCATCTACTCAATATGTTACGATAACAGACTTTTCATTTGTCACTTTTTGTATCGGGTTTAGGGCTCGCGGTCGGGTCACGTTTCTAAAAAATCACGCGCTTAATATGCGATAATTTTTCATGGCAGAACGGGTCCGTGTTATGTACAAACTTTTATCAACTCGACCAGTGTCGGATTGCGCTAAAAGAACACCTACTTGTTAATTTCATACGTTTTGCCTTAATTTAGAAAATGCATAAAAATATTCAACCAGACGTCACAACTAAGTCGTAGGTATTCTCTTGGTACCGCGCAATTATTTTTCTTATTTTTTTTTTCTTGACAACTTTTAATCAAACATAATAATTTAATTCTCTGTCCATTCATCTGTCTGTCTGTCTCTCGTAATTTTGTATAACATCCGTAATTTCGTTCGAATTCACGGCTAAAAAAAGTAACCCATAAAAACCAAGTTTTTATTATACTTTTCTAAAATGTCAGATGTTTTGAGGTTTGATAAGAAACTTCATGCTTTGAAGATTAAATTCTAAAAACATTAGTCAGTCAATTTAGATTTCCGAAATTCATAGTGAAGTACGTATTGTGTATACCGACGGAGTAATTCAAATTTAGAAATTATCCCGCGACGTTATCGGGCCGCCGTTGCTAGTAATCAAACTTTTGTAATGATTCCAATTTGAAAAAAACATTAAAATTTCTAAAAATCCGAAATTATACTATAATTATTAATTTTTTTTAACGAAAATTTGATAGATCTTCTTGATCGTCGCCATGAGTCTGCTTGCCAAGTTTCAGCTCGATTGGATTACGGGAAAAGGGTCAAAAATCGATCCAAAGTTTTTTCGACGGCAAGCAAGCAGACGCCACGAGTTAATATAAAAGGAGTAAAAACAAATTAAACTGCCGGAGATAGGGCTTGAACCCCGGGCCAGCAAGTCAGCGACGATAGCTATATTGCTATCACCTATCCTGCATTATCCGTCAAAAATATAGTGCATATCACATGACGCGAACCATTTCATGTTTCGCCCGAAGTATAAAAAAAATGTTAAAATATTTTGATAAAAGTCGTTATTACTATTTCATGGGTGTCGGCTATAAATAAGTAAATACATGTAAAAGTACCGTCATTTTTGACGAGTTACAGCTAGTAAGAAAATAATATGATAAGGTAAACCCAAAAAGCATCGTGCTAAATGTTTTTCTGCAAGTACATCCATAAATTTTATCAACTAATTTCCTAATTCATATAAAATTAATTATATTAATATTGGCCCTATAAAATCGTTTTGCTCTTTTTGAAAAAGTACATTTTATTGTTAACAATATTGATGCAATAATTAAAGACAATCTTTGTAGGTGATTATTTATACCTTTGTTCATTCTTGTCTTATTGCAGTGTAGATATGAAAAACTTTGTCTAAAACGGTTTAAACATTATGCGCGCTGACGATTCGTGTACCAACTGCATGTTGACTGAAATATAATTGATGATTTAAAGAAATATTTGTTGATATAGCATCATGCGTAAAATTTATGAATGCGTCATACCTGTTTTTGTGCTAAACTATATAAACGAAACAAAACTTAAATCAAATTTCCACATGGACATTTCCAAGTATTCATCAACAGCAGGACCTTAAATACCTTCCTAGCGAAATCATGGCCTAATAATCTTTATCTGGATTTTCATCGAGGATTGATTTCGAAATCTGTAAATTATAATATAACTACTCAGTATCGGGAGAGGAAGGATTCCTAAAAATCTTTCCTTGCTCTCCAGTGAAACGGCCTTCCACGTGACGTTGTATAACATCTTGTTAAGTTTTTAGCATATGTTTATTAGCATGCATTTAAATAAATAATCGAATAGAAATTTAACAAATTTTTAACTCAATTAGAAAAGGTCCGTTGGTTCGAATCCCGGTAACAGCTTAAATATTTGTTCATTAATTTGATATTTCTGTGTGTCTTTTCTAATTGACTAATAAATTTGTTAATAATTCACTGAATTTTGTTCTGAAATTGCAGCTTCACAATAATAATACATGAATATTAATTTATTTTCATTTGTAGTTTCATTTGCATTGAGTAATTAATTCATAAAATTTACCCTATTTTCTACAGTTGGGTTATTTTATTTACAGTTGGGCAACCCCTTAAAAATATACATTTTCATAAAATAACAGGAATATAAAGCCTATGTTATCCTACGCCAGCGTGGTCATGCGTTGTATTATTTATAAATTTGTATTATATTCCAATACGATGAAACGACTATTACACAAGAAAGCGCTCTTGAATAGGATTGTGGGCGATGCGTGGGATCTTAATCCGGCACTGGCAACCAACACATAAATATGCTTAAATTTATGTCCAACGTGTGTGAATATAACACCGCGAAGCTCTGGTCTTTGTTATCTCTGAAAGCTCTCTGCGACGTGATATCTAAATAGTCTTAACCCCTCAACGCCGCGAGACTTTTTCATAAATATGCAACGGGCATGAAGGAGCCTCATTTGAAATTCAAAGGCCAAATTCGGTAAGTCTAGCGACCCAATAAAACGTAATTTTCTTCACAGCTGTTATCGCGCCGCAACCTTGATCCCTGTTCCCTGAGCCCTGCTCCATGGGTGAATCCCTTAGAAATTTAAATCGGAAACAACTTATTGGAAACTGCGTAAAAATAGGTACTTTTGGTTAAATTACGAGTACCTAGTCATTCTATATGAATGTTTTTATTTTTTTAAATGAAAACATTTCATTAGGAAGTTGAAATTTAATAAAATAGTTCTACAATATTTATAATAAAATAAGTCAATCAAATAAAATTAATAATGTAGTTTTCCAAATATTTTTGTTTTTATAAATAATAGCTGTTTTGCGTTGCTCCGAAAAACTTTAAAGTAATTCATGCACATAAGCTTAATAATAGCAGAATATATTTATCTATTTCATTTTGAATCTCGATTTTTGATAGACAGTTTTTTCTGTATATCAATTTGATTTTTTTTAATTCCAATTATGAAATTAAATTTTCTTCAAAAAACAAAGCAAAATTAAACATTTATTTAACCGATTTTTATAATATCGTCACGACATGGTAGTATCAGAAAGTATTACACCTTGTCGGAGTCTCTCGAACGGTCCGCACGAGTCTGGAATCGACTAGGCTGTTCTCGTAGTCACTGAAATTATGGAAAAGCTACTGGAAATATGCAGAAACTACCAGAAATGTGTAAATCGAGGCATCAACATATTTTTAATCGCGGAATCAACATTTTTTATAAAAGGTGAGGACGCGCGCGGTGAGCGAGTTATTGTTAACAGCAGGCTAATACCAAAGAAGCGAAACCGTGCGCGGCGACTCAGTGTGTTGCTAGCGTGTGTGTTCCAGTGACAGTAAATTAACAAAGTACCTACTGACGTGTGACAAGTGATCTATAGTAATGAGTGCGTAGAAGATTTTGACAAGTGTTGTTACGAAATTTAGTGTGAATTTTTGAACAGTGCTCAGATTAAATACGTGACCAATGACTTTGTGTAGTTAATAAAAATTTAATTATTTTTAGTGTTTCATTTGTCTCCCGATTTTCACTATCCCGTAACAATATATGAAAGTCTGAATAATATGATATTTAAGAATTTTACAAGATACATCATTCATTTTGTAGATTCCAAAGTATGAAATGTGACAATAAATGACGTACTAATAAAACAGAATGCCGTCGGCAGCAGCGTCATTTATTGGGACATTTCATACATTGAAATTTTTATTTTAAATAATAAAATTGAGATGTTTTTATGTTAAAAAAAAACTTTCATTTTGTGAGTAAAGCCTTAAAATACGGGAATAAATAAAATATACTGTTTAAATTCATCTCTTTGTATACGTAAAAAGCGTTTTAAAATCAACAAAAAACCAAAAAAATTCTTGCAAATTTAAAACATTATTAATATTGAATATTTCTTAATTTCCTTCGTATGGATTTTAGATAATGAACTATACTTTTATGTGTATAAAAAACATTATGCGTACATATAAATATTCATTAAAACTTTGCGCCGCCTAGGATACTGAAAACGATTTTTTTGGCCGCAGCCTGTCGATTAATGCTTATATTTTCTTAATTATTGTAAATAACGTTCAGTTTATTTACTTAATTTTATTTGTTTTTTATTTGTTTATTTCTATTTAATTCATATATAAAACTTTGGTTGGACTGTGCCTGTTTCAATAGAAATATCTGTGTTGAGACAGGCATGGCAGGCATATACACAATAGTGTATATTTATAAAACATAGTATATAGATATATGGTTGAATAATTATTTGTATTGGATAAGTAAGTAAGAAGTGTCTAATATTTAAACTTAGATTGATTCAATAGCATAAGGGTAAAGACAATTGTTCCTTTGTAGTTTTAATTAAATTAGTTGTACCTAATCCCGTCTATACCAGCGGGATATTTATTTTTTAACGAGTTGATTACTTCTTCTACTTCTTGTTTTCCTACATTTTTGAGAGAGAATTTATGGGATGTTGCACGATTTGGATTATATGTATCAATTCTGTCATTACGTGAGGTTGAGGGGATTTTGTTGGCTAAGTGATTCCCGATATTTGCAAAGAAGTGATTGGCGTGATCAACAATTTGGTTGGGATTATTTTTAAAGAATATTGTTTCACTTTCAATGTTTATATAAGAATAAAGGTTATTGCCCTAAAAATTTACAGTCTAGATTATACATTCTGATATAAATGAATAATGAAAACTCACATTTTCTTAAAAAAAAAAAACGCCGAAATATGCATTTGCAGTGAATATGCCGCCTTAAAGACAGTTCATTTCAAAGCTTAGATACGACACAGTAATATAAATTGATCTTCAAAATTATCATCACACGCGATTGAATTGAAACATAGTTCACATTCTTCCCGCTGTTGATCAATGATAATGGGATGGCAGCATATACAGGGTTATTTGGAAAACATTAATAACCTCGCAGGACTATATTGCTGCATTCATTACGAGTTGAAAATGTTCAAGCTATTATGACCTAATATCAATAGTTAAGGAGATATGCGACATCAAAGTTTGCATTTTTTTCAATATTTCTGACTTATTTTTTGTAAAACGTTGGACTATCACTACAGTAACTTATAAAGAATACGAAAAATTCATTCCCTTTAATACAAGTCAAATAAAAAAATAAAAACCTTCGAATTCCAAATGGAAATCATTCCAATTGGAATTTTTTCACGGTTTTTATCATTTTATTTAACTTGTTTTGAAAGGAATGAACTTTTCGTAATCGATATGTGTTACTGTAATAATAGTCCAACGTTTTACAAAAAATAAGTCAGAAATCTGATCTGAGAAATTGATCTCCATAACTATTGATATTAGGTCATGATAGCTTGAACATTTTCGACTCATAACCAAGGCAGGACTATAGTCCTGCGAGGTAATTAATGTTTTCCAAATAACCCTGTATATTTTTATTATATTTGTAAAATGGTCAAGATGCATTAGCGTACGTTGCTGTGAACCAACTTGTGAGAATATGGAAAGTCGAGGACATCAAGCAAGCAACTAAAATGTTGTTATTTGATACATTTTACTTAATATTTAGTCTATGAGCCGTACTGCAGCGTATAAAGCGATTATGTTAATGGACAAAATGCATTAACAACAGTGTATTTTGTACGAATTCCCACGAGGCAACAGTGCATCGATTGCATGTGAAAACTTGTGTGGAGCGTTTGGTAGAGATGCTGTAAGTGATCGTAGCTGCTGAAGATGGTTTACCAAATTCCGTTCCAGAGGTATTAGCCTGAGGGAGATTCTCGATCTGGATAGTCATTTAAGATCGATGCGACTTTGGTGGTCCATGCTCGAGAATAATCTACATCTAATAATTACAAGGATTTAAAATGTTCATCATCCATCATTGACAAACTACATACTTTTTTTTTTAATATATTTTTCTAAATAAACTGAAATTCCAAAATATAATTTCGCTTATTGTGATACCCATGTAGATGATATCGCAAAACGAGTAACCAAAACTCTTGGACTTTTTCTCAAAACAACGAAAGATTTTTATATAAAAAATAATTTTATTATTTGTTTTAATCTACTTATATTCATTAATTACACCTACATGTTTCGAAAAAACCTTTTCATCGTCAGGATGTTTTATAAATGTCAGTATATATATATTTTTTCAAATTAAATTTAATGAATCTTACATTTTATTGAAAATAAAAATTTATAGAAAATTAAATAAAAAAACAATATAAAATAAATAAAAAACGAAAAAATTCTGCGATATTCAGTATCAGTTAATACATAAAAATCCCTAATCAAAATTTTATTGCGGTTGCAACAATGAAACGACTAATATTTGTTTCATTGGCGAAATCCACAAAAACGTTGTAAAAAAATTTAAAAATAATAATTAATTATTGACAAGGTCTAAGTGGTTCTCTCTAGAAAAAAGATAACAGAAAAAAATACAGACCTAATAACACTCTACAAATTAGTCAATAACAAAAAAGACCCGCTCATACTGTTACAAAATACACAGTCAATCCTGTTCGATCACTGAGATCTCCAGACCTATTTTAGTTATTATTAGCCCTATAACACCAATTTTGGCTATTTCTCTCCTCTACTTAGAATAGTCAATCACTAAAATGAAATATCATCCAGAAACGGCAACTTATATGTATTCTTCATAACACAGGCTCAGCTTAAAAGCGAAATAACGAGCGAGTTGACAGTTGCTTGAGCGTGTAATTCATGCTCCCCACAAACAAAATTATATTGCGTCGAGAATCGCCACTTCTAGATAAACAGTATTAACCTTGGAAATCCACACTTGGATTTTACTCTACACGTCTCTTACGTCTACAACACATTTTAAATAGTGTTTATTGATTCAAAACGCTCTGAATTTTGGTTATTTTAATTATTTTAAAATTATTTATCATAAAAAATGATCGTGTACACATTTAATCATAAAAATGTTCACAAAATATTTATCCTTTGTACTCTAATGTCAATATAGGATTAAGTTTATCATTAATCAAAAGATAGGGATAGTTGGATAGACAGATGCCAGCTTATTACTAATTTACAAATATCGATCATTATATCCTTGCACTTATATCAATAACACCATTATATCAAAACTTTTCACTGAAGCAATATTTACGTAAAAAATAACACACATGAATGTTTCCTCGATATTGCATCTAGTTCACCTATAAGACTCGTCTTTGATGTAATATGAATTTCGTGTGCGCATAACATTTACATCTCTTTCCGCTTTCACTACAGAATTTACCCAACTTTTAACCCACGTGACAACCACGCACACAATTACTTTTTCACACTTTGAACGAATATTTCAAATAATACTTTGTACATTGCCTATTGTTATATATTTATTTTAAACAAATTTCGTTTAAATATCAAGCCGTGAAAGGATATCTCCACTTAATTTACGACCGAGAAGCGTCGTCCCGGGTACATTTTGTCACGATTAAAGTTTGGTCAGTGCTGACTCTACTACACTCTCTGCTCTAATCTATGTAATAAGGACCGCTGTTTATTCCTTTGTATTATTTAAATTTATTATGTGAACAGAAATACAATGGGTGACACAAAGGATACACTAATGCAGCGCCATCTCATTACGACAATGGCACAGTTGAGTGGTAATATCTTGATAATCTGGGGGTTTCTCGAATGTCTTTTACTTGAATTACATTATGCAGCACTTTTGTATCCCTCTGGACCTTCAAAATGGCTAAAAATGGGTGTAGACTTAATTTAATGAAAAAATTAAATCCTGAAACGAATGTGGAAAAAGCAACCAAAATAAAATGAAAAGTGAGTATATTTCCTTGGTAAAATAATAAGGGGTCCAAATTGAACTCCGGGTTTAAATTTCGTTGGATTTTTTTAGTTTCTTTGCCACCAACTGAACGGTATGGATCTTAAATGTACATTTTCAAGAATTTTACAAATTTTTTGCATAACATTTTTAATTTAATACATAAAACCATGTTTTTGCACTATATTTTAAGTAAATTTCAAAAAATATATCATTTTTGTAAAAGTTGTGATCTCGATTGTTGACGCCCTCTCTTACAAATAGTGTTATACAAATTATCTACTAAACGAAAGATTCTAATATGTAAATTTTTAAATTGTGTATCTCTTTGTTTTAAATTGTAATTTCTAATACATATATACATATCATTTTCTTAAATCTGTAAATATTTCCAAACAAATAAATAAATAAAAAATGTTATTTACATAAGATAAATTCAAATTAAGCTAATTTGCAAAGAGTTTTATCCACTATTTATTAACGATGTACAATATGCACATATACAGTGTGTCCGGTGTCGGAGCCTTTAAAAGCATAAAAGATTATCAATTTCATCGACAAAACACCCCTTATATGTAAAAAAAAACATGTCTTTTTTCGTAAATTTTTTTAGCATTTATTTTTGGTCTCTTTTTTTAAATTATGGCAAAGTACTTATTATTTTACTTTTCAAATGAGACCTCTTTGATATTATTTATAGGAGCTTTAGGTATATATTAGTAAATTTTTTTCCATTCCATTGCGGCTGAAGAAAAATGACTCATAGGTGGTGTTTTGTCGATGAAATTAATTATATTTTATGATTTTACAGGCTCCGACACCATCAATCACCGGACACACTATATCTTTATGAAAAACAAAATATTAAAGACCAATTCAAAATACATATTTTTCTCAGTTTTTTAAAAATTGAATAATAACTTTTGTAAAAAAAATATTTATTCACATGAAAGAATTCGAACTCAGAACGATTATTTTCAAACCACAACACAGACGTAATATCGGATATTATACCCTAAGAGCTCAGCAGCTGCAAGGATAATCAATTGCAAACAAAGTTAGAGTATCGTTAAACAAATGAAAACATTTCAATTAAGGCTTTAAATGAAAATATCTAAAGGCCACATTCCATTGGACGTTTGTTCTCTAGATATGCCGGGTTCCAAACATTTGATGCTCAAACCGCAAATTAAACCGATATTTTATACTCGGCGTATCGTTTTTAACCAGCGGAGTACCAATTGGCTTTATAAAACCCAAACAAATTGAATTATTTAATTCACCTGATTAAACAGTTCTGTTTCGATGCTTTTATGGTAGAGAAAGTACAAAAGAAGTTTCTGAGATAATTCTACATGTGAGAGTACGGGCATTATCCTTGGCTATACCCAACCGAGTTTCTCCAGGGTATGTTTGGCTAAAACAGTTTAGAGACGAGAAGGAATGTGTATTTGCTTACGCATTTTTATTGATTGTTACGCCGTACGATCGACTATTGAGGAATTATATAACAGTAATAAATCTGAACTAACTAACTAACTTTCACGCCGTTCCCCGAACGGATAGGCAGCGAGAATAGAACGCTATATTCTCCTTAGCGCACCACTTTTGCTTCGGCTACATTCATAAATCTTTTCAGGAATGCTCTATGGTTTTAGAAGCTTTAACAGGGTAATCCTTCAATGCTTATAGTATCTGATCACACCAGGTTTTCCACGGACGCCCTCTATTCCTGTAGCCTTCAACAGTCGCCCCATATATTTTCTATGTCATCCTTTTCTCGCTCATATATTCTTTATCACACTTAACAAATCAGAATATTATATATTTTATTTGGGCCACTATTTAACAATAATACCCGATACTTTAAATTTTATCGTTTTACTTACTTTTTTTTTTGTACCTGTATTACTTTTTTTTATATTTATTACATTAAACATATTATGCCAAACTGCACAGCAGTTTTACGGCATGGTTGCGTTCAATATTTGATAATAATTTTTATTTTATAATGAAGATAGTAGGTCATTATCAAGTGTTGCATGTTTTTTTACAAGTGATACATGATATGTAATTATAAATTAATGTAAGATTAGGTACATATCTTTAATATATATTCTTTTAGCTTGTACTTTTTTGAAGCCAATGGAGTTTTTTTGTCTTGCATCATCTCAAAGAATTTTTTTTCTAATTTATTTAAGATTCTTGGCACAATATAATCTCTTTTTCTTTCGCCATACACGTTGTTAGGGATTGGTATTCTCATTGTTCGTCCTGTCGATCTGGCTGCATAGTTATGGTGCATGTCAGTGTGTATATTAATATTATTTATCATTTCTTCTAGTATTATATTATATTTTACTTTTTGGTCAATTGGTCAGTTACCTGTAATCAGCCAAAGTACCCCGAACTCAAATGTCATAATATCCAAATCGTCTTATCTAATATAATTTACATATATATAAAATATTTCAGGTTTGATACTATAACGTAAGTCTGGCAGTCTAAGGCCC